>CM046327.1:7520065-7721737 GCA_025403435.1 Artocarpus heterophyllus | reverse complement strand
GGACGTGTGTTGCGTACGGATCGAGACAGCTACGACCTCACGAGCGAATTATCCTACTCATGATTTAGAGCTTGCGGCGGTGATTACGCGCTGAAGATTTGGAGGTGTTACTTGTATGGAGCATCGTTTCAGGTCTTCTCCGATCACAAGAGTTTGAGGTATTTGTCACTCAGAGGGATCTTAATTGAGGCAGCGCAGATGGGTAGAGTATGGAGGATTATGATTTCGCGTTGCAGTATCATCCCGGGAAAGCTAATGTGGTCGCGGACGCGTTAGCAGGAAGTCTTCAGGGATTCTCGCTTGTTTGATTTTTGAGGACTGGAGCAGGGATGCGACAGTGAGTGAGTATCGGCTACTATCATGAAGACGTGATCGAGTTTCGTGTATCATGTGGAAGCGACTCCAGCTCTTGTTCGGATGGTGAAGCAAAGTCAGTGGCAGGATCGACATTTGCAGGGGATTTGGTCGCGATTCAGAACGGGGAGCAGTTTGAGAATGGAGCGTGCATGCAGATGGATCGTTGTACTTCCGGGCGTCTTGCAGTTCCAGTTATCGCCGAGGTGACGAAAGCCGTTTAGACGAAGCTCATAGGTCTCAGTTCGCTATTCATCCGGGAGCACCAAGATGTATCGTGATTTGAAGAGGCAGTATTGGTGGAGAGGCATGAAGAAAGATGTTCGAGAGTACGTGGCCAAGTGTTCGACGTGTCTTCAGGTGAAAGCTGAGCATCAGAAGCCTGCAGGTCAGCTTCAGCCGCTTCCTATTCCAGGGTGGAAATGGGAGCATGTGACGATGGATTTCCTCACAGGTTTGCCGAGGACGGAGCAGCGGCATGATGCAGTTTGGGTTGTGGTCGACAGGTTGACGAAATCGGCGCATTTCATTCCGTTTAGGTCGACGTGTTCTAGGAAGGTTCTCGGGGAGTTGTATATGCAGAACATTGTGAGGTTGCATGGAGTTCCTTTGTCCATCACCTCTGATCGAGACACCAGGTTTAATGCTAAGTACTGGAGGAGTTTTCAGGAGGCTTTAGGTACGGATTTGAACTTCAGTACGGCGTTTCATCCTCAGACTGATGGGCAGTCTGAGCGGGTTATTCAGGTTCTCGAGGATATGTTGCGTGCTTGTGCGTTGGACTTCGGCGGGAATTGGAAGCAATGTTTGCATTTGGCGGAGTTCGCGTACAACAATAGTTATCAGGCGAGTATCGGTATGGCACCATTTGAGGCGTTGTATGGGCGACCGTGTCGGTCACCTGTGTGTTGGGCCGAGCCGGAAGATAGGTTATTCTTGGGCCGGATGAGATTCGTGATAGTAATGAGAAAGTCGCGGTGATTCGAGATCGGTTGAGGCAGCTCAGAGTCGGCAGAAGAGCTACGCATAGGAGACGTAGACCTTTAGAGTTCGCGGTTGGAGATTTTTCTCTTGAGGGTATCGCCTCGTAAGGGAACTATGCGGTTCGGAGTGAGTGGGAAGCTCGCGCCGAGGTATATTGGGCCGTTCGAGATCACTCATGTGTTGGTGTGGTGGCTTATCGGCTTGATCTTCCTGCTCGAACTTTCTCATGTTCACGATGTGTTTCATGTGTCGATGCTTAGGAAGTGTCCACCTGAGCAGGTAAGATAGTTTCGTTTCGCGATGTGCAGGTTCAGGAAGATACGACGTACGAAGAAGTGCCGATTCAGATTATCGACCGAAAGTGATTAGTTGCGTCGTCGTGAGATACCGTTGGTAAAGTCGTGTGGCAGCATCATGGGGTTGATGAAGCCACTTGGGAGCTAGAGTCGAGTATGCGGGAATTGTATCCGCATTTGTTTTGTTTTGAATGAGTTGTAAATTTCGAGGGCGAAATTTCTTTTAGGGGTGGAGAGTTGTAACGCCCGAAATTTATTTAGTTTAATGTATATAATGATGAATTAGTGTGCCATAATTAACGTTTTAACATTAATTAGATTATTTGGTTGGATTTTGAATTTTTGGTTGTTTTGTTAAATTGATGCATTCAAATGATTTCTTATTGTTTTAAAATGATGTTTTGAGTTTTAAAACACAACAATTTGTAAAATGTTAAAAATACTCCGTTTTACAAAATCGTGGGTGGCACATGGTTTTCACACTGTAAAACCACCCACTGATTTTCTCTATTTATTTCCTTCCTCTCTCTCTCTCTCCTCACTCTCACGGCCACCTCTCTCTCTTTCCTCTTGATCTCTCTCGGCACCCCTCTCTCTCTCTCTACATCTCTCTCAAATTTTAAACCCCATTTCGAATCCAGCTTTGGGACAGCAAGGAGGAGGCTCGAGGATGGGATTTGGTAGCCGAGAACGCGAATTGAAGCTTCGATTCGAGGTTAGATTTGAAATTTCTAAACTTTTTCCAAAATTTTCAATTTTGTGCAATTTTGAAATCTAGGCTTGTTTAAGCTTAGAAAACCATGGATTTGAGTTAAATGAACTTAGAACAACTAGAATCTAAGCTTAGATTGAAGAAAACGAATTGAATTCAGATTTTTCATTTTTCTCCATATTTGCTATTTTTGGATTTTGGGATTTTTGTGTTTGAATCTTGTTTAAATGAGTTTTTAAAGTGTCTAAATATGTTTTTCTATCATCTATGAATGTTTTCACACGCCTGAGATTTGAGAAAAACAGGGTTAGAATCAAGATTTGGGTTTTGGAGGAAATCGAAACCTGTGGCTGGAATTCTGGGTTTCCCAGTTCGGCAGGTCGAAGTGCGTGTTCGGCAGGCCGGAATTGGGATCGGCAGGCCGGTGTTCTTCAGTCCGGCAGGCCGAACCTGGAAATTGTTTGGCCGACTTGAACTTTGCGTCCGGCAGGCCGAACTGTGCAGTTCGGCCGGCCGAGGCAGGGAGTCTGGCAGGTCGACCGAGGCCATGGGAAAATTTTGTGATTTTTACTCGTTTTCACTGTTTTGAACCATGATTTAAATCCCAACCTTATAGGATGATTTTAAAGGTACAAATGGCACACTAGGACATCATTAAACGGTTTAGTAACATAGAATGTCTCAAACTAGATATGATCGACTTAGTTTGTATCTAGCATCGTTCGTGGTTCCGCGGAGCTAACGTATAGCGGACTGGGATTACGGTGTAGGGCACCGGCACGAGTATTGAGGTTGGACTTCTATCCTATTTCTTTGGTAGCCTAGTTTTGAAATGATTTGGCTTTGAAAAGAATTTCTATTAAAATGTTTTCAACGGTTGTTTGAAAATGAATTTATCGGTTATATTTTAATATACCATGATCTGAAATGAATTTCATAATGAATGTAAATGACAACACTCGGTAATTGGGTTTTGAATGATGATGATAATAAACATATAGGCATGATGCCATATCAGAGATCAGGTCGTATAGCGATCGACCTTGGGGGCAGGTCCCAAAACCCAGCTGGGCCACTACAGTGGTGATATTATGGTTTACCTAGGAAAGGAAAAATGATATTTATGATTGTGCGAGTAGACTGTTCTGGGTCAGGACGGTTCTACTCAAATTTATTTATTTATTTGTTTGTTTATTTAAGGTTTCTTTTGAGTACTCCTAAACAATGAAATATTTCCTTGAATTAAATTATTTTAATAAAACATAGTCCTACTGAGCCTTTCGCTCACGTTTTATTTGTTTTAAATTTCCCCCTCTAGGTGGTTTTCCCTTTAGGTTTGGAGAGGATTCTTCGGACCGAACTCAGGAGCAATAGGAGGATTCATTTATATTTTGTATTATTTAATCAAGGCATGTAAGATTCAACTTTATTTGTATATGGACTGTGATTGTATTTATGATATTGTCAGTACCATGTGTGTGCACAAGTTGTGGGTCGGTGGACCCATACTCACAGTTCTTTATTAACTTTTATTATTTGCTTAATAATTATAAATTCTTTTGTAAAAATGTGGTTGGAATTTTCTTATTTCTTACTTAATTTGATCCTTAAACCATTGGTTTTAATTAAATTCTCTTTTAATTATTTTAAATAATCCGCCACGTCACCTCCCGTACTTCGGGGCGTGACAATATCCCATACAAAGAGAATCCTTAGATGAGCAATCCACTAGATATAAGATTTAATATCATGAGAGAAACACATAAAGATACATATATCAAAGCAATCATACACCAACTAATCTTCTACAAATCTAACACCACAAAAAAAATTACATATATATAATGGTATATCAAGGAGAATTTGGCAAAACTAATACAAGTATACACCCTTTAATCTTTTCAATTACATGGTGACTGAAAGAATGTTGTATAAGCATAATATACTAAATTCATGCAAGTAAGCTTAAGAGAACATAATCATTTAATTACCTTTGATTTTAGTAATTGGAGTGTTATTGATGGAGGAATTGTAAGTGCTTATGTGATGGAGGTGGTATGGAGAGAGAATAAATGCTATAAGAGAGAGATATATGAGTTGCTAAAGGAATGGGCAAAGAGAGAAACTCATTGTGTTAGTGATGTGCCCTAGGCCAATTATGTGATGACCACACTTTGACTTCATTACATTTCATTTTATTAATAAAGAGGCATTTTTATTATTGTTTTTATTCTAATTCCATGAATAGTTAATTCTGCCTAAGGTCATCAAGTATGTGACTTGATAGTAAAACTCTTAGGTGAAAATTGAAATCTATTCTAAATTATCCCAAGTTGGTTATTATTTTTGGGATAATAATGAATGAAGACAAGTATGAAGTTTGATTGATGATTATATTTTACTAATCATGTGTATGAGATACTAAGTCAACTCATAGATACATATTTAAGAAATGATGTATTGGATTGACCCACTATGAGAATACTGTATAGATTATTGTCATAAGTGATTCTCATCACAATAGTATTATCCTAGTCCTCTGACCTGAAATCACCATTGTTTCCTGCATGACAAGTTCTATATTTTGACACATTCTAATATTATCTTTAACAAGATGATGGAATAGATTGTTGTTGGATATAGAGTGAATCATGTGAGGAATGTGAGTGATTAAGAAGGAATTTGTCCCTCATTTATTATAAAAAAGATATCTATGGGCCCCTCGATAAGTTAAACTGAAGAAAAATGTATGGCTATACTGGAATGAATTGATAAGGGTTATCATTATTAGTCTACTTAAGATTGAGAAATAATATGATTGAATAGTATAAGGATGACATAAACCATGCCTTATGTTCAATCAAGGTATCTAGTGACAAAAGGACTTTAGTACTTATTGTATATTAGGTTATGTCGGATTATTAACATTCGCATAACTTGGATAATCATAATGTCTTCCTAGAGGCCGCTTATGATTTATGGGCCAGAAACAGAATTTCAAGCCTACTATCAATGTTATGTGAACCTACAGGATCGCACACTTAGAAAAGACCAAAAACGAATTTTGGGTTTACTGTGTCTAGGTTCAATGAACCTGATAATGTCTAGATTCGATGTACTAGATATGTCTAGGTTCATTAAATCTAACATTGTCTAGATTCTAAAAATCATATTTGAATTACAGCTTACCCTAGTTAAAATCTTACTCTTTCTCGAAGTCAATATATATATATATATATGTTTTAGGTTTTCTGGCCAGAATTAGAAGAGAAAAGGCGTTCTCTTATTCTAAAGGCAAAACAATTTTAAAACCCTAAAATTAGAGAAAGTCATTTAGCCTAAGGAGAAGGTGCTAGCAGACCAATTCAGTTTTGAGAAAGTCTGTTCGTGTAGATACTTGCAGAGGGTGTTACTCTAAGTGACAACATCTGAATCCAATCCTGAATACAAAAAGCTTGAGTTAGGGTGCCACTAGAGTTAGCCCGCTGTTTTCCTTCTAACAATCTTGCCCCTTTCGTTATCCTGGTAAGATTATATGACTTTCTTATCAATCTAATCGAATTGCATGGATCCTGTGAGGGTTTTGTGGGAATTAATTTTGATTTTCTCCTGCTTATTTGAATCATAAAATCCAACAAAACCCAACAATGTTGGTGGTCTAAAATTGTAAGATGATTAGAACATGATAAGCATAATTAATGGAAAAATAACTAACCTTAACAATCTATGCTTTTTTTTTTAAAGAAATACATATCACCAGTGCTTACATAATCAACAATTATATCAAATATAAAGTAAATAGATAAAATAGCCAAATTATTTAAACCACATGTCAGCAATTAACTCTAAACAAATTGTAATATGCTTAGTCTAGCACATCAAGCTTCTTAATATAGGACACCGAGCCTTCACACTGTGCCAAAATAACTCAAAAAGAAATTAGTAGAAAAATTAGGCATCTTAGTAATAATTATAAATGCAATGCAAACATGTTATTGTTGGCTAACTTTATATGTGAGGATTTAAGGGCACCACAGATAATCAAGTCTATTTTGAATTTAGACCTGACTCTTGTTTTGTTAAGGATCTTGCATCCCAAGCAATTTTACTAGAGGGTCATCTTAAAGGCAATCTATATACTTTGGACACTTCTCAAATCAAGCTTTAGCAGTTCACATCTTTTCCTCAGTCTCCTGCTATTGTTGATACAAGTTCAAATTCTTAATTCAAAGATCTGACTAATGTCAAATCATTCCCTTGTAAAAATTCATGTAACATGTCTATAGCTTCTCATTCTTTGTTCAATATCTGGCATAATAAACTTGACCATCCTTATGAACAAATAGCCAAATCATACTCTCTCTTTATAATCTAAAAACATAAATAAAATGCCCCATAGTGTTTGTGCAACCTATTGTCTTGGTAAATTGCACAAATCTCCTTTCTCTAATTCCTCAACTATTTATACAAAACCATTGGACGTTGCATATACTGATCTTTGGGGTCCTTCTCCAATCCTTTCTACTAGGGGTTACAGATACTATATACACTTCATTGATAGTTATTCCAGGTTTACTTGGATTTACCTATTAAGACACAAGTCTAAAGCCCTACAAACCTTTGTAAATTTCAAAAAACAGGTTGAGCTACAATTAGGTACTAAACTGCAAACCATACAGTCTGATTGTGGGGAGAGTATAAACCATTTACTGATCTTCTTACAACTCATGAGGTAGTCCATAAGCACCCTTGTCCTCATGTACATGAACAAAATGGCTTAGCAGACAGGAAACATAGACACATTGTAAAGACAGGTTTAACTCTAATTGCTTAAGCATCTATGCCATTTAAATACTGGGATGAAGCTTTTAGAACAACTGTATATCTCATTCATTGACTATCCTTTTCAGCAATTGGAAACATATCTCTTTTGGAAAAATTGTTCAAGATTAAACCTTAATATACTCAGCTCAAAACCTTTGGCTATTTATGTTTTCCAAACCTCAAATCATATAGTCATCACAAATATGCCTATAAGACTGCACCTTGCATCTTTGTTGGTTACAGTTTAAATCACAAGGGTTACAAATGTCTAGATTCCAATGGTAGAATTTTCATCTCTAGAGATGTCCCCTTTGATGAACTTGCTCGGTAGAGAACGGGAGCTAGTTAGGTGGGAAGGAGCACGTTGCCTAAATGCAATAAATGCACTCTATTTATAGGTTGCCACTTAAACCGGGTGTTAGGTGGGTTTTGCCCACGACCTGTATGTCACATCAAGGCATGTTAGAAAGCAGAAGACAAATGCCGTGCCCTCCATCAGTGGATTAGTTCCCATTCGATGGTGGGTTGTCTGCCATTTGTTGGCCAATGATGGCAAGTAGCAACATGCTTGAGAGTTAAAGAAATCCGACCCGAGCTAGTGCCTGACCTAAGGAGGCAACCATTTATGCCGCGGCCTGGAGGCCCCAAAAAGCACCTCGGATAGACAATCCAAGCTTATCGAGATTGGTTATTTGCTCTTGGTAGCCCCTATCGAGTAGGTTTGCCGACCATCCGGAGTAGGGCTCCTTGGTGGTGTCACCGAGCTCACCCCTAACAAGGACAGCTTTGAAGTTTAGGATTGAATGTTAGGCCAAGGTTTTGAATTATTCTTTCCTCTTACATTGATCTTCCTATTATTTATCCAATAATCAAATTTGGCCATGTCTTCTAACATGTAATAGGCTTTGTCGATGATTTGTTGGTAAAAAGTGGTGGATCCATTTCCTCTTTTAACCCGATTTCTTGCTTCAAGGCTTAACCAATCTATGAAGGCTTCTAATTGATATTCCCTAGAAAAACTATGGTAAGGGTACCTATCTAGCAAGCCTTTATATCTCCACCTGCACTATAAAATGGTTCCAAATATTTTTTAGAAAACTTGCAACAAAGAGTTGATGAATTTCCTAAAACATATTTTTAGTTTTGAAGATTCTTACTATTTTATTTTGAAATTCTTTAAAGAAAAATTTTCAAGTTGAATAATTCTTGATTAATTGGATTCCCAGGTCGTTGGGGGTTACACCAAACGCTTAGGATTCTCAATTTTCTTAGGCAAGGGTTTTATCCTTGTGATCGTGGGTTCGAATACCACATGGGTCTTTTTGACAGAATTCAAAAAATTTTGTGATTACTCAAACTTGCAAAACAAAAGACAAGATGCTAAGCTTTTTTTTTAATCTGAAACGAATAAAATAGTGAGCAAAAACACCTGTCTCTTTTTATTTTTTTTAATAAGTGACAAACTAATTAAAATATACAAATAATTAAAATAATATTTATGAAGGATAGGGATAGATCACTTACCTATTATCCTGTCTGTTTCAGCAATCTACCAAAGTAAGAGCACCTCCCCAACAATGACGACAAAATTTTGATGTGTTGCTAATTTTTTTTTTTAAAGCGAACATTTATGATATAGAAGGGGCTATTGTATCTACAGGGAGGCAAAAAATTGGTAATTCAGGAGAGTAGTAAAAATAAAAGTTCAAAAAAGCAAGAGGTTTTTCCAAACAAAGTTTAAAATAAAATAAATGTTTTTGTAATTTTTTATTTAAAAATCAATTAAAATTAACTTAGTAAGATTTTGAAAATCACTTATATGTTTTGTAACAAGTATGAAATTTAATTCTCTTTCTAAGTTTGCTAAAGTTTTTGAATTAGTATATCTTTTCTTATTAAAAAAAGCATGTTTATTATTTTTTTGCAAGTCCTTCCAGAGCAACAATATAGCAAATCATAATACAGTAAGGGCTTTACTACAAGAACAATAAAACAATCATCTCTCACTAGAGATTTGGTGCACTAACTATGAAAATTATAACCATTGTCACTACAGTCATAACTAAGACAATTTTTAGATAGTAAAGACAAAAATCAAAAGTATTACATTTTAATGAAATAAATTTTTGGATTAATTCCGCCAGAACCTCACCTTATAAAATATCTAAAATCGACAATATAACAAGTTATATTGCAGTAAAAGACATCCATAAAATTAGGCATTTTATTATAAATATTAATTATACAATGCATTTCAATCTCATAAAAAAAGCATTATTAAATTTACGCAAAAATTGACAGTATAACAACATTAACAACAATTATTAAAAAGATAAAAATATAATTTGTTTCATAAAAATATAAGCATTATAGCATAAACATAGAGTTAAAAAGTATACTAGACTATTATGCATGTAAGATTTTTTCTATCTCAACAAACACTTTACGTTAATTTAGATATTGTATTAATATTTAAAGTAGAGTCGGAGGGGAGAAGAGTCTCTCCTCCGAACGAAAGAAAGGATCTATGCTAAAGAGCTCAGCTGAAATAGGCGCAGAGAACGGGCGAAATCCTCCCACTTTTATGGGCTCAAAATGAGCACTATTTGACATTTTTTATTCGATTTTTTTCTTCTTTTCTCCATGCAAATCTGCCTCGTCAAAACGCAGATTTTAGTTTGAAATCCTCCACGACGTGATGGCTAGACAGACGAGTACAACAAAATCTGAATCGTAAAACACGTGATCTAACGGCTGGAAATTAGGGCAGAGGCGCAGGACCAGTCGGGGTAGTGTGGGGACATGGATAGGCTGATGCAGACCACCAGATTTAGGCACAAACAGACGAGATCTGAGCTCAAGGGGCGTCAGCTATACAAACCCGTACAGGAGGAGACGGGCCTTGAAGTGGTGGGCCCCACGGACAAGCGTGGGCCTGACGCAGGCTAGAACGCACAACATTTAGACGACTTGGATTGATTCCGCGGGAGATTAGACGGACAAGATCGTGCCACGTGTCGCTGCTGTCCGGAATTTAAATTTTAAATAATTTCTTGAGCATTTGTTGCCCCATTTTGCTGATTTTGACACCGTTTTACTCCTGTTTTACTTTAGATTTTAAATCTAAAAACAAATAATTGAAGTAAAATTAATTATATATTTACAATAATTATGGACATATTTATTTTACATAAATTAATTATTAAACACATAAAAACACTTATAAAATTACTAAAAATATTATTAAACATAAAAAAAACACTAAAAAAACATATTTAAATACATTTTCACATTAAGGCACAAAAATACTAATTAACACAAAAATGCTACAAATTAGAGGATTTAACAAGAAGTTAAAGTGTAAATAGATTATTTTAATCTTATGAAATGTACACTTTTTTAGTCTCATTAGCTTTTAATATCTAGAAGTGCTTCCAGTGAAAACCACAAAATATTACTTTTTAGAAAAACATTTCTGAAATAGATTTTAAAACTTGTACCAAAGTATTAGTAATTCATTATAAAGTTAAATATAATATTTTTTTAGCACATTAAAATACTTTGAAACCATTTTGATCAATTTAAGATCTTTTAAAAATATAGTTTTAAATACTTACTAAAAAATTATACCTTTTATTTCTCTTTTTTTATTAAGTAAAAACACAAATAAAAGTCGTATCAAACGGGCCCTATGTATCCTGAGGCATTCAGGAGAAGACCTAAAGAATCAAGGATTGAAAATTTTGAGTCTTTCATCACGGATGGGGATAAAACTAATCGCAGACTTCCGAAAATTATTACTTGTCCGGAAGCCTTTTCGTAGTTCTCTAAAGCATCCTTTGTGGCATCATAACATCCATGTTCCGCCTTTCAAAAAATAATTAATATTGTCTTCTGTGAAGAGAAGATGATTGATCTGAGGTCCTCTACGTACACAAGCTATACCCCTTCTAATGACCCATTTGTATCCACAGTCTTAAAAAGTTTTGATAGCCCTTTTGAACAAAGTAAAAAAAGATATATTTACATAAAATATCAGTTGTAAGCCTATTGAGTTTAAAATTATCTTTTTCTATACAATATTACAATGTTGTCTTCTTTTTAAACATTAGTGATGCAGATTGCCCATTATACGCCCATTGTATCCCATAGTTTGGATGTTTTGTTTTATTTCCTTATTTGGGGTAATATGTTTATAAGTTGACTTCATGCATCTCTTAATACCAGAAATTTGTGAATTTACATGGGTCTTTTATTTCTTCAACAAATCATTTATCGTTATGATTTTTTTCATCTTAAATGCTCTCATTTATTCACCCTGCAACACATTGATTTGTGTTGATAACTATCCTTTTTTTTTTTCTCTCTTTTATTCACGTTGAAGAAATCAACGCATTGATTTATGCTGATAACATACATGGAAATAGGTCAATATTACAACTTAAAGAAATAAAACTCAGTTTTTTGTATTGTTATATGGCATAGTTTTAGTAATGAAATTTCATCATTGTCAAATAATCCATATTTGTTTTGATCTTTACAATTATGAATTTGCATTCGTTCATGTAGTTAGATATTAATTTAATTACATTAATTATAGTTTCATTTCAATAATAAAAAGTATTGACAAGTTCTTAAACATTTTTCATTATTTATTACGGTTATAGTTTCATTTCAATAATGCAAAGTATTGGTAGCTTCTTCAACATTTTTATTATTTATTATAATTATAGTTTCATTTGAATATTAAACAAGTATTGGTGAGATCTTAAAAAAATTTTCATTATGGTGAGATCTTAAAAAATTTTTCATTATTTATTATAATTATAGTTTCATTTCAATGAAAAGTTGGTAGTTTTTTAGACATTTTCATTATTTATTATGGTTATAGTTTCCTTTTTTTCTATTTTTATGTTTGGATTATGTAGTTCTCGTTTTGGTTCCAATTATAAAATTTTTTTTCTTATTTTGAAAATAATGAAGCATTTTCAACTTGAATAAATCTTTTCTTTTTACAATGTTTAGTACAATTCGACCATCATTATGCACAATCCATTTCTTTTCTTTAATTAGATAATGATCTTTTTTTAAATAATAATGAAGGATTTTTTTTTTACTTTCAAAAAATGTAAAAATCTCGAATTTATTGATTGCTTCTTTTTCTTTGTTTTCCGTTTTTAACTCTAATCAATACAATTATTTATTCATTGTAAAACATCAGATTTTTTTATTAATTATGTTTAAAAAAGAAAACTATAGAGGTTTATTATTTCCTATTATAATTTAAGGCTACTGTCTTTACATGTAATACAGTACATAGTGTAATAATTTAAATAATTTATGAACAGTTTTAGATTTAAGGCCCTATAATTAGACATTTACGTAAAACACTCCTCCTCATAAACCTCTGTACGGACTAGCTTTGCCTTCCGGTGAATGAGCAGCAGATACACAATCCAACACTCCCTCTATATAATTATAAATTACAGCCCATTCGAAGCGAATACTGCTCACATACTCTGATATATCCCGTTTGAAAGATCTTTATTAAAATCCAATAATATTGGCGGTCGAATATTTGATCTGGTGCAAAGGTCAACTAAAGCGGCAACAAAACTGTACATAACAAATTGTATGCATAATGAACAATTTAATATAAGAACGAGAAGTGCCTATCTCAATTGGATTGACTTGACCCTTATATAATAATATTAGTCCACGTTTTAACCAAAAGAGACCTCCTGCTGGCCTTAGCTGTTTCCTCTTTCCACTCGAAAGAGGCAAAATATTGAAAAAGAAAACAGAGACACATCTCAAAGCAGAATTTGCTTTCATAATAATAATAATAATAATAAAATCATAAGTATATTGTTCGCAAAAGCAGCTGTGTAATAACTATCTCCCTAATCCGAAAATCATGACTGCAAACTGCACTAAAACAAATATATTGCTCCATATATGTTGCATATCGATTTTTTCCAAATGGATATAAATTGCTATTTCTTTCAGTCAGTGAAATAAGATTAGAGAAAGTACTATTTAACACATCTTTCTGCTCATTACAGTACTTCAAAAACACCCATTAGCATCATACTGTTATATTCTTACATATATAATAAGTCAATGGTCATCAATCCAAACAAAGTAAAATCAATATATATATATATGTAGATATATATATATATATATATTTGTGTGTGTCTTGAGAAACTCTACCATCCAATTCCATGATGAAGTTGAGCAGCCATAACTCTGTTTGCATTTCCATCTCCACCACTCTCATGAGTTCCATTGCCACTAATGACATAATTGTTTTCATACCCAAAAGCCATCCCAGTTGTACTGATTTCTTCATAACTCTTTGGAATATTCACTTGACCACCAAGAGAGTAAAACCCACCGTTACTGAAATCCTGAAAATCCACCAGTGGCACAGAACTATTAGAAGCTTTACTACTAATGTTGGCTATCTGATCATGATCATGATGATCATGATGAGCACCATTAGTAGGAGAGTGGTGGTCCTCTTGCCTAGCCATGAAGTTTTTCTCTCCCTCAACTTCTCTATACTTGTTGAGGTAAATCTTCAGGGGTCCCACATAATTCTCAAAACCTAGAGTCGTCATGGCCCACAAGAGGTCATCTCCATTGACTGTCTTCCTCTTCTCTCTTTGACACTTGTCTGAGGCTTCCCCTGTGATGAAGCTTATGAACTCAGACACACATTCTTGGACAGTCTCTTTTGCTTCCTTTGAAATCTTGGCATTTGAAGGGAGGGATTTCTTCATGATTCTGCTGACATTTGCTATTGGGAGAAGCCTGTCTTGCTCTTTGGAAGAGTTGATATCACAAATATTGTTCCCTTGTGAAGGGCTTCCAATTGGGCTAGGACTACTAGAATGGTAATTTCTTTTTGAAGACATGGAAATAGTTCTGGGGTTTCTTGTGGGAAAGGAAAGGGAGAAATTAAATGAAAGTGAAGGAAATGTGTTTGTGTTTGTATGTGTGTGGGTGAAAGAGAGGTTGTTTCCTTTTCTTTGTTCTTTCCTTTTCTCTCTCTCAAGTTGGAGATGTTTTGGGAATCTTAGGAGAGGGAGTTTGGGCTTTTTAAGCTTGGAGAAGTAAGGAAAAGAGAAAGGGGAAAAAAATTAATCAAGTGGAAAGGCGGTTTGATGTGGACAGGAAAAGAAAAGAAAAGAAAAGAAAAGACCAAGAGTTGGAACAATTGCAAAGGATGGTTTAGGAGGTTTGTGGAATCTTTGAGGGCGGAAAATGGAAAAAAGAAAGTCTTTTGGGTGTTGAATAAGATTTTGAAGAAAAATGCGTGATGAAATTGAGAACTCATATGGGGGACCTTTTGTGTCATGGAATTTTCATAGCTCCAAAAAAAATTCAAAAATAAGAACCCTGGATTTCAAAATTTTAATTTTTTGTCTTTTTTGACTCTTAATATATATGTGAGATCCAGAAAGAGCACCGGGTAGTTATGTAAATTAGGGTTGTTTTCAGTCTGCATCATATTTGAACATAACATCAAGTGGTGCAGTTCTAAGGACAATGATTTCCTAAAGTTCCTTCAACACAAAAAATAAGTAACAGATCGCTGCCCGCGATACTCACTATTGATTATTAATTAATCTAATCACAATATAGTTTTACAAGTTCTTGAAACCTATATATATATATATATATATATATATATATATATATCACTTAATCGTGTCCTATTTTATAAATTCGTCTTCATTTTTCTTTTTTCATAATAGAAAAATTGTCTTAACAATAGAATGTCAAAAACAAAAAGGTATTCAAACCTTGATCCTGAGCAGCACACTTTCTTTTCTCTTTTTTCATGCTTTATTCTATTAGGCTCTAGGAAAATTGTAGAAATTACTAATGGCCATGAAAATAATATTACTTTCCGAAGACATAAAAGTGACCCCATAAAACTTAAGGTAATTTTTAACTCCACGAGTATAGATTGGACATCCATGGAAACTAACAATTATCCTGATTCTCTCCTGTCTTCGTATCTACACATGATTTATGTGTCGCAGAAGATATATATTTTGGTCAGTGATTCGTTTTTAGGATTCTGATATTTCAGGTCCTAGTCTTCACTTCATACCATTGAACATGGTATCGTTGCAGGGGTTTAAAAAGGGATATAGTTGTCTAGATATATAGCACAAGGAGGACAGAGCACTCAGATAAATGCCCCTACTTTGCTCTCTCTTTTTTCTGTGGTTTCTTTTGTCTTTCTCAAGATTCTCTCTCTATCACATCCATGTCATTAAGGAGGATCAGTCGTGCTTACCACTCTCCTGTGGAAGCTAAGACTAACTGCTTTCTTTCTAGTCTAAATACAAGTGATACAACGATCTAATGAGTACTGGGGCATGTCTTTCTAGAGCACCATCTATGAGAGCATTCCTTTATAACTCATTAGGTATATATCTTACTATTTATAAAACAGTAGATCTTATTCTAATAAATAATATACTTACTACATTAAGATATTGTTTTATAAGTAGTAGATTTTAACCTGCGAGAATGAAAATGATTTTTTACTACAAAACATAACATCATTTACTGTTAGGTTTTCAAGAAGTCTATTAATATTAGCATTATTCTTTGGTATAATAAGATTGAACTTTTTGGTTAGAGTGTAATTACATAAAACATTGAAGCAAGTCTTAGAAGAATGTGAGGTCATGCAAGAGGTAATCAGCTATAGCTATTCTCTAAGAATGACTGAAGAGGCCTCTACATGCTCATAAATATCTACTACTATAGACTGCGAATTTCATGACGGTTTAAAACTATCGTAGAAAAATTTCACGATGGTTAAAAAACTGTTGTAAAAACTTTAATAGTGGTACAAAATGGAGTTTTCATTATGGTTTTTTTCCTGTCATGGAACAACAAAATTGGCGCGAAGAGGTGTCGTGGGTGTGCATCTTCCACGACAGTTTTTATAAAAATCATCGTGGAAGGTCAAGCTTCCACAATGGTTTCTATAAAAACTGTCGTAGAAGGTAAAATAGTTTTTATAAAATCGTCGTGGAAGGTCAAGCTTCCACGACGGTTTTTCCCAAAAAGGTCATTGAAGCATGACCTTCCATGACGTTTTCTTGGAAAACCGTCGTAAAAGCTTATGCTTCCACGGCGGCTTTTATAAAAACCGTCGTGAAAAATTGGTATTGCCAAAATTTTTTTGATTTCCCATAGGATGGCCAGTCCTATATGTTATCCATTACAACAAGGCCCTAATTGCATAGAAAAATTGATATATATTGAAATTACAAGGTATATACAAGACCATTTACGTTTGAGCTATCTTGAGCAATTGTTTATCTACTATCTCTATCTATCTATCTAAAAATTACGTACTTATTTATAAATTGTATCCACTCTAATCTAACTTCATGTATATTTGTATGTATATAAAAATCTTTTCTTCCTAAGGCTTGTATACCACTTGTAATTATATCTCGCATGAAACGTAGAATAAAAAAAAAAAAAAAGCCACATTCTACATTTTCTTGTTGTCTTGGACGCTTATGTTTGGAATTTAGCATTTCGTTTGGTTAATTTGTAACACCACTTTCTGCTTGAAGCTTCCGATCGTTAAGCGCCCTAACAATGTGTCATGTTTAAATGAATTAATAGACGATACAATTATATGGGACTTAAAAAAGTTAATTTTATAAGAGAATATTAATACTTACAATCTCGTGACTAATATGAAATCCTCACATGGTGGGTGTCCGAGGGGACCAAACCAATTTCAATTACACAATTTCATATATTCACATATTCACAAGTTTACAATTTCACGAACACAATTTCACATATTCACATAATTTCACATATTTTAATATTCACATATTCACAAGTTCACAATTTCAATTACACAATTTCAGATATTCACAATATTCATATATTACATATATTCACATCTTCCCAAGTTAATTTAAATTGCACAATTTCACATATTTTACGTATTCACATCTTCACATATTCACAAGTTTACAATTTTAATTACACAATTTCACATATTCACATATTTAACATATTCACAAGTTTACAATTTCATGAACACAATTTCATATATTTACATAATTTCACATATTTTACATATTCACATCTTCACAAGTTCACAATTTCAATTACACAATTTCACATATTCACAATATTCACATATTACACATATTCACATCTTTAGAAGTTTATAATTTTAATTAC
Organism: Artocarpus heterophyllus; assembly: GCA_025403435.1. Lineage (NCBI taxonomy): Eukaryota > Viridiplantae > Streptophyta > Magnoliopsida > Rosales > Moraceae > Artocarpus > Artocarpus heterophyllus. The sequence goes on along the minus strand of CM046327.1, from coordinate 7,704,319 downwards.
ACAATTTCACATATTCACATAATTTCACATATTCACATCTTCGCATATTCATAAGTTTACAATTTCAACTATACAATTTCACATATTCACAATATTCACATATTTCACGTACTCACAAGTTTACAATTTCACGAACAAAATTTCACATATTTACACAATTTCAATTACACAATTTCAGGTATTTACAATATTTACATATTTCACATATTCACATCTTCACACATTCACAAGTTTACAATTTCATATTCACATAATTGCACATATTACACATATTCACATAATTTCACGTATTATACTTATTCACAATTTTACAATTTCAATTACACAATTTGACATATTTATATAATTTCACATATTCACAAAACAAATAAAATTTACAGGGGCGGGTTGGAGGGTGGGTGGGGCGAGGGGGGGCGATGGTGGGGCCAAGTGGGGGAGGGCAGGGTAGGGTGATGAGGAGAGGGTGGGTGGGGCGGGGTGGGGCCCAGGTTGGGCTAGGGTAGGGTGGAGTGGGGGGCAGGTAGGGCAAGGGGGTCGAGGGTGGGGTAGGGGGGGTGGTGGGTGGGGCGAGGGTTGGTGGGGAGAAGAGGGGGGGTAAGGGTGGGTGGGGCGAAGGTAGGGCAGGGGGGGGGGGGGGGGGGGGGGGGGCGGTGGGGAGGGGAAAAAGGAGCGATAGAGGGAGGGGGAGCTTACTGGCAGCGAGGAGACGATGACGGCGAAGAAAGATCTTGAAAGAGAGAGAGGGAGGCAAATTCAAAATGGAGGGGTGGGCACGTGTTTTAAAATTTTTAAGGGGAAAAATGAAGCTTTTTCAATGGTTTATGCATAAACCATCGTGGAAAGTATTTTACATTAGAAATGCTATAAAAAAGACAACAACCTTCCACGCCGATTTATTTATAAACCGTTGTGGAAGCTATTTTATAGCATTATAAATGCTATTAGAAAGACAACAGCCTTCCACGATGGTTTATTAAGCTGTTTTATAGCATTATAAATGCTGTAAGACATCAGCCTTTCATGACAGTTTATAAATAAACCATCGTGGAACCTTTCATGACTTTTGGAAAAATCCAAGAACTTTTCCACACCATTCACATATTCTCTAGACAATCGAAAATCTCACATTCATTTCCTATCCATTTTGCAAGTTGTAAATCGAAATAATAAATAGCAAATATTCAATTAAACTTAATTTCACAAATTATATACATACCCACCTATATATATTCTAATCATAAAACAAAAAATCACCCATCATAAAACAAATTACACATACCCATTATAAAACAAATAAATCATACCTATGATCTACAATACAATAATCACAAAATAAACAACAACATCAACAACTGTTTATCAATTTTAGATTAATTATACCACAAAATCAACAACAATTTATCAATTTCTAACAAAAACTTACAGTTTGGAATAAGATTAAGGAGTGTGGAGGCAAAGAGGGATGGCAACAACTGATTTGGAGGGGTTTATGTTTGTATTTAAGAAGTAAGTTTCTAAATTGTATCTGATTGTCAAGGTGAGAAAAAGGTATTTTAACGGAGCTACCACAACGGTTTTTAAAAAAACCATCGTGAATGGCGAGATACCACGATGATTTTTTAAAAAACCATCGTGTTACTTACCTACCATGACGGTTTTTAAAAAAACCGTCGTGGTAGCTCGCGGCCATTCCACGACAGTTTTGTCTTTGTGGGTGTAACTTGCAGTGTTTTTTTTTCCCTTACCACGATAGTTTTTGGGAAACGGTCATTAAATGAAGGTCGTATAATCAAAAATTTGTTGTAGTGATCTACATGGAGTAGTGCCGAAGTTAAAAAAATATTTTCAAAGGCGGCATTATAAAAAAAAAAAAAAAAAACAAAACAAAACAAAAATAAAAATAATTTTTTAATTACGTAGAGACCTAATTATTCAACTTTAGTTTTCGAGGTACAATTTGTAATCTTTCTTACAAAAAGAGGACACAACTAAATTTTTATCCAAAATTAGAGATAAAGCCAAAATCTTAAAAAGTGAGTGATGATACGTGCCCTCCACTTACACAAACCTCCCTCCACCTCTGGGCATAGAGTTTATATTGGTTGCGTTGGCGGACATTGCTTATCTTTCAATTATTTATAGTATAAGTTTAATAAACATTAAGTTGGTAGCCTGAAAATAGTCTCAAAGAGACTCAAATTTGAAACTTCCTATCTAGCGTTCAATCCACATTGAAGTAAGCTTAATGCTACCATGTTACAGCCTCAGTGGTAAAGGGTAATTACCATTGTTCAACCATGAACTTTGAGCCTAGTGAAATTATAGTTTTTGAATTTTTAATTTTTGCATATTAAACACTAAACATTCATGTTTCGATGGCATTAGTCCCTAAAAACTAACGGTGAATTGTTATAATTTAACAAAGATAATCATATGTCCATTGTGTAATAACTTAAAATTTTACATAAAGGGGGCGTTTGGTATGCAGTAATCCTGAGATGGGAATGAGAATCTTACAGATTCTCATGTTTGGTATACAGTAATCTAAGTTTTGGATTCCTGGGAAACTAATTCCTGTGGGATTCAGATTACCTCATTTTGGGGTAATATGAAGCCCATCCACAAGGTGATATTCATATTCCTAGGAATCTCAAAACTATAGGGGGCGTTTGGTATGCAGTAATAAGTAGGAATCATATTCCCTGGAAAATGATTGTAGGGAATATGATTCCCAAGAACTAAGATTATTAAATTTGGTTGCACATAGGAATCTTCTATTAGATTTCTAGGAATAATATATTACTGTGTTTGGTTGTACATAGGAATCCTGTATAATTGACAAAATAATTTATTATATTACCATTAAATGTATCAATATAACATATTAGAACTAATATTAAATAATAATAATATAAATATAAATAATAAAATAATATTATATATAATTTAACATTAATATTACTATGAATATTAATGTTATTATTATCATTATTATTAAATAATTATTATTTTATATTAATTTAATACTTTCTTTATCTTATATAAAAATATTAATTTATAATAATCATAGAATTATTATTTAACAATATATTAATATTAAAATGTTGTTATAGAAAATAATATTTATAAATAATAATAAAAATACAATTCTTAATAATATATTAATATTTATATTAATATTAACATTAAATAAACATATTGTTATAGAAAATATTAAACATATTTAGCTATATTTTATATTTATCATTATTATAATAGTATTTATATAGTTTAATATTGATATTGCTATGCATATTAATATTAATATTATACTATTCATATTGATGTTATATTATTATGTTTTTATTATTATTGTTATTATTAAATTATAATTTTATATTGATATAATATTTATATGTATATCATATATTAATATTAATTTATAATAATAGTACAACATTATTTTATTTTATTATTATAGTATTTATATATTATATTTAGATATTGTATATGTAATATATTATATATGTTTATTATTATTGTTAATGTTATTATTATCATTATTATCAAATTATTATTTTATATGCATATAATTTTTATATTTATATTGCATAGAAATATTAATTTATAATAATAATATTATTATAATAATTTAATAATAATATAATTATTATCATCATCATCATGCAAACAAAGATGAGATTTCTATAGTTTTGAGATTCCCAAGAATATGAATATCACCTTGTGGGTGGGCTTTATATTACCCCAAAATGAGGTAATCTGAATCCCACGGGAATTAGTTTCCCAAGAATCCAAAACTTAGATTACTGTATACTAAACATGGGAATCTGTAAGATTCCCATTCCCATCTCAGGATTACTGCATACCAAATGCCCCCTAGAAATCTCATCTTTGTTTCCATGATGATGATGATAATAATTATATTATTATTAAATTATTATAATAATATTATTATTATAAATTAATATTTCTATGCAATATAAATATAAAAATTATATGCATATAAAATAATAATTTGATAATAATGATAATAATAACATTAACAATAATAATAAACATATATAATATATTACATATACAATATCTAAATATAATATATAAATACTATAATAATAAAATAAAATAATGTTATACTATTATTATAAATTAATATTAATATATGATATACATATAAATACTATATCAATATAAAATTATAATTTAATAATAACAATAATAATAACAATAATAATAAAAACATAATAATATAACATCAATATAAATAGTATAATATTAATATTAATATGCATAGCAATATCAATATTAAACTATATAAATACTATTATAATAATGATAAATATAAAATATAGCTAAATATGTTTAATATTTTCTATAACAATATGTTTATTTAATGTTAATATTAATATAAATATTAATATATTATTAAGAATTGTATTTTTATTATTATTTATAAATATTATTTTCTATAACAACATTTTAATATTAATATATTGTTAAATAATAATTCTATGATTATTATAAATTAATATTTTTATATAAGATAAAGAAAGTATTATATTAATATAAAATAATAATTATTTAATAATAATGATAATAATAACATTAATATTCATAGTACTATTAATGTTAAATTATATATAATATTATTTTATTATTTATATTTATATTATTATTATTATTATTTAATATTAGTACTAATATATTATATTGATACATTTAATGTTAATACAATAAATTATTTTGTCAATTATACAATATTTATATGTACAACCAAACACAGTAATGTATTATTCCTAGAAATCTAATAGAAGATTCCTATGTGCAACCAAACGTAATAATCTTAGTTCCTGGGAATCATATTCCCTACAATCATTTTCTCAGGAATATAATTCCTACTGATTACTGCATACCAAACGCCCCTAAAGAGTTGTTTTATATGTAAAATTTTCACTTCATTACAGTTAAAACGCATTGAAAACTGTAGCATTTTTTACCTACTCTAGCTATGTATATAGGTAAAGTTTTCATGCGATAAGGGGATGATTTTCTATGTTAAATTTTCAAAATCGTTGGTCATTTTATTATTAGGGACCAAGCCAAAAACAAAACAAAAACAAAACAAAAGTATGAGGACTAGTTAAAATCCCAAACTACTCATTTTAGTATTAAAGTATGAGTGTAGCATTTTAAAACTTAGAAACTAAAATGCCACGCAACTTATAGTTCTAGAGTAACTACTCCAATAACCCTAATGTAAACTCAAGTACATTGTCATATACATATAGTACAAGCACTAGTTATTATTTCTAGCTCTCTCTTCTAGGCTATGTTTGATAAGAGTGAAAGAAGTATTGGAAGAGGAAAGAAAAAGTATGTACTTTAGGTGAGGAAACTAGAGATAAAGATAAAATAGAAATAAAGATGAAGATCTTTATTTTGATTGTAATTAGTTTGGATATCCCCCTCTCAGTATGGGCTTTTAACATCTTTTCTCTCCTACTAAACAACTATATAAGTATCACAATCTTTTCACTAATCTCTTCATCCCCTTTCCCTTCTTTCAACTTTCCATACTACCAAAGAATTTCTTCTTAGATTTGTTGCCAAACTTCTACCCTAATTAATTGTAATTTTATTGCCTTTTATTTTTGTTTAACGTCCTCTTGTTGCACTTTTCTTACTCTCCAAGGGTTAATCACATATTTGGCAAATTGGACTCGCTAGGCTAATTAGTATACCTTAATTTTCGCTTTGGCAACGTTTGACTTGGTTTTAAAAAGCTAATCGTAGGATTACTTTCTGCATTGCATGACCCACATCTACAGCCGTCAAAAACTCACTCCACAATTGACGGTTAAAATTCATGCATTTTTCCAATTAGGCACTGCACGGCAAAAAGTCCCTTGAAATTAAGCTTGACATGAGAATATATCTAGCTAACTATATATATGTATATGTATAGTGTCCTTAAAGGCACAATCCAGAATGTGACATAGTTATTCTTGTTCAACACTTAGTCGGAGGTTTGTCATGAAACAGAAATATTGTGAAAATCTTATTTGTCCCACTACTTAGATTCTCAGACCCAAAAAAAAAAAAAAAAAGACATGGGCTCCTAATAATTGATGTATCACCTACATTCTATATAACAATACCCTTTTTTGCTTGTATTCTTCTTCAATTAATATAATAACTGCTTGGACGTCGCGTTTCACTTTCTTTGCTCGCTTTTGCCAACCCTTTTGAACGTGCATATGCTACATTCATAATAGCCTAGTAAGAATATGAAGGGGGAAAAAACAAATATATATAATAATATTATATTTACCTCCCTTTTGAACGAGGTTGCGACAAATGGCATTTTCCCAGGCAACTTTCTTTGCCTATCACCGTCTTGTATACTTTAAACTATCTGGCTATGACTATTTGCTGTCCATTTTTATACTATTATTATTAAAAAAATATTTAAAATAATTTCAATTTTGATTTTACTTACTCATTTGCCTCATCACAAGCATGCATGACGAGTACACACACGCAAGATTGGGGTTTTGACAATGATTGGAGGCTCTAGATGTCTAGTTCATTAGTTAGGTCAAGTCTATGCAATTAGATTAATAATTGGTTTTGTATATTATCTTGCTTACAAAATCACACGTCAAAACCTAGCTAATAATATATTACAATTGCCTTGTTGGAACTTGGAAAAGCTTAAAACTGTCCGAGAAAAGAAAGGATCCAAACAAAAGATATATAAATCACATTCACACCTATGCCAAACAATTTAGCTAGATTCATGGAATCTTGGGGGTGGATTGCTCTATATTATTTTCCTTCGTATTAGTTGTAAGCATCTCCCATTGGGCTTTTTTTCAATGGTTTGTGATACGTTTGCCCCTTAAATGTTTTGTATTTTTGTAAAGTGTTTTTTTAAATTTTTTAGCAATTGAGTTTTTAAATTTAACAAAGTGTGATAATTAATTTTTAATCACAAATTTTCTTGAAAATTAAGATAGAAATAATTACATGAGACATACGTCAACCATTTATAACATTTATGAACCTCCTTTACTTCTAATAAGAGTCATTATTCAATTTTACGCCCAAAATACAAAAGAAATTATATAATTGCTAATTATGTTTTCAATAATTTTGTTAATTTATATGTATATATTAATCATTATAATGCTTGAAATTTTGTTCATTTCTTCTAATTAGGCCATGTACATCTCACGTAATTATTTTTCATCTTAATTTTGATAAACATTAGTGATTAGAGATTTAATTACCTTACTTAGCTAAGTTTAGGGACTTAATTACTATGAAAAAAGTTTAAGATTGCATTGAAAAAACCTAAAGTTTAGGGAGTAAATGTGCCCAAAAAAAGCCCTTCGTGCAATTATCTCTTAAAGTAAGTTAAAATAATTAGGGATTTTTTAAGTAATTTTCTTGGGGTGTGATTTTTTTTTTTAGCTATACTTTAAAACATTAAACGGATCTTCAAAAAAAAAAAAAAAACATTAAACAGAGAGATCGGCTAATTCAGTGTAACTCACTGTATGGGCCCTTTAACTAATATACGTTAAGGATGGATTGTTTTGCATAAATTATAAGTTTCAAAGATAGTTAATTTTATCATTATATGATAAATTTAAATTCATCTTTGATATTAAAAATATTATTATAATTCAAAATTTTTCTAAATTGATAATAGTAACTAGTAAGATACATATAATTTAGGAAGGATATAAAAGTTACTAAAAGAAAGAATTAAGTGAGACAACTTTAATAAAAGACAGAAACGCACTACAGATATACAAAGCATTTGGATATTGTTTAACACATATTGATTAATAAGTTAATTGCACGCCTGCCAAGTTTTCAAAAATTTGCTTTTGATTAAGTTCGTATTTTCGACAAAAAATCAAAACTGTGTTAGTACTTTTTAATTTAATAGACAGGTGTTACTCTTTTGAAAATCCTCCAAAAATTGCTATTTTAAAATATATGTACACGTCATGCACACACCTGAGTTCCTTTTCAAGACACAAAACGTATTAGACCGCAATGATAAAACAACAAATCATCACATCGAACGCTCAAATATCTTCAAAACAAGAAAATCACCAGATCCAATGCCACTGCAAACACCTCCAAAACAATATCGAAATTTGTGGGCCTTTTCCATCAAGCTGTCGAACCCATTGTCCGCTACAAGATCCAACCATATGCCACCCCTGCAGAATCCGCTAATCAACTTAATTCGTTCAAATCCAATCCAACATGCCGGATTGAATAGGATCATGAAAAATAAGGATTGATTTTGGATTCAAATTTTCTTAATCCAATATATAAGGATTGAATTACATATTAAGTATCTCCAAAACAGTACAATCTTTGAATAAGAACAATATATGTTATATAAATTATATATACATATACAAGCATATATATATACAAAATTTTAATTAGTATATAAACCCATATACTCCTATAGTACTATGTCCTATGTTTACATGCTTTAAAAAAAAAAAAAAAAGAAGCTTAGTGGTCTCGCGTCTATTTACGCATTCTAAACTGACCTCAAGTATAAGGTTGTCTTAAGTAATATTTACTCGGTGAATCCGATGTCGAACCCACAGGGAATGATTTATTCAGTTCCAATACATGTATTATATTAACTTTTTCTTTTTATTTAAGTTGAAAAATTTGAGGATTAATATTTATTATTCACAGAATGTATTTACAATATTTACACATTTTTTTGACAACATGTTTCATCTTTAAATTTTGATAATTTGGAACTTTAATAACAAGAAATATAAATAATAACTTAAGCAGAGTAACAAATAATAACGGCAATTTAAGGAAGTAAAACAACAATAATAACAGGATTGAAGTTTAAAGGTTCTGTTCTGACAATTATCTTCAATATATCTTAGTTTCTCTTTTTATTTATTAGTTGGTTTAAGTGTACACTATGTCATCCCATGTCGACAATAAATCAAGATTTACCAAGCATTTATTGTGCCATTACATGTCTATAATGTAGTAAAAACACAACTTAATAAATAAGCAGTATTTCAACATAACTTAACTAAAATAACAACCAAGATAGTAAGTTAAGCATTTACCGAGCCATTCTCTGTCTACGAGTAATCAAGGTCCTCCCAAGCATTATCCGTGCCAGTCTATGTCGTCGATAAATCAAAACCGTAATTTTGGCAGAGTTTTAGCTAAGAAAATATTGAAATTCTAAGTTTTCTAAGAAAATATTTTAGCATTACAACAGCTTAGAAAACTAAGAAAAACCAAAAATATTTAAGATAATTTTGCCAAAATTTTCCCCTCTCCCCTCAGCTAAAAAGAAATTTAAAAAGACATAATTAATAAAATACTACTAATATTATTGAGCATAATTTTTACAACATAAACTAGAAAATATTTTACAAGAAACTAGACTGAAAATTGGAATAAAAACTGGACTATAACTAATACAACAGTATTTCTATACTATGAGAGGGGTTCTCCAACTGAGGCGAATGCCTCAGTATTTATAAGGGCTTAGGATTCACTAATGGCCATTTGTAATTAATGTTTTTTTCCTGTTGAAAGTTGACCAATTCGAATCATTTCTCTTCCTTTTCTTCGCGCTGGGCCTGTTGTGAGAATGCAAGAATTCGTTTGTGATTCTCTGCTTCGCGGTACATGGCAGCACTGAAACAGACTAATCGTGACAGTTGATCACCAGATCCAACGGCTGTCAGACGCTCGCAAATTAGGCCCAAGTGGGACCGCAATTGTGGACCATCAGATTGGTCCAAGTATTCTCATCTAATGGCTGACAGAACACTCAAAGTGAACTTGCCTGCACACGATTCGAGACCGTCTGAGACACTCTTCTGACTCGCTATAGCTTGTCGGCGCGTGTGATGCACGTGCCAATCAGAGAATGCCACGTGGACAGCACTGCGAGATTCAACTGACGCACCGAATGACTTGATGACACGCATCTCTTCCTCGGACGGTCACGATTAATTTGGCAGTGAATCCAACGGTCAGGAAATTGCCACGTGTCCCATTTAATTCAAATTTGAATTTTTTTTATGCATTTGATGTCTGATTTTATCTGTTTTGATGTCGTTTTGCTCTGTTTTTTCTCTAGATTTCAAATCTAAAAATCACAAACACACTAATATTAATTGTTTTACAAACATAATATTTACAAAAATATGAAAAATATTTATTTTACATTAAAACACACAAAACTAAATAAAAAAACTCATAAAATTTCCAGTCTCTTACGGTTTGACACAGATATAATTTTTATGACTTGGAAATATTTTTAGAAATTACTAAAAATATAATAAGACATATTTACAAACTTAAAACACATTATCAAACACACTAAAACTTAAAATAAAATAACCGCATTACTTTTACGGTTTTATCTATTTATAAACTAAACACACATTTAACACACCGAAATAACTCTAAAAATTACTAAAAATATTATTAAACATAAAAGCACATTAAAAACGCATTTTTAAATACATTTTCGCACTAAGACACAAAAATACTTATTAACACAAAATGCTATTAATTAGAGGATTTAATGAGAAATAAAAGCATAAGTAAATGATTTAATCCCTATAAAATATACACTTTTACAGTCTCATCACACCCCCCAACCAGCTTATTGCTAGTCTCTAGCAACTGAAGCAATAAAACTTAAAACAGAGAAAAGATTTTTTTTAACTTGCGATTCCTCATTGATTTTCCTCAGGGTTTATCTCATATTCAAGCCTCAAAGTAAAGATGTAAACACTAATTAAGTTATGATTCATTTCTAGAGTTCGTCAATTATTTAAGATGAATTTTCCTCTCTGTGTGTGTGAATTTCTATTACTAATCAGTGTGTATTAACCAGATAAATTTATATTAATATATCTTAATTTATTTAAATAAATTCTTATAAATTTGTTTTCCATCCCTCTCTCCACTAATGTAGAATAACACCTTGTTAAAGACCTTTTAGGACTTTATTCGGCTTGTAATGTAAGGCTTGGGTTAAAGGTATGATGGAAGATATATTTGAGGCTTAGTTCACCCATAAGACACTTACAAAAATCCCAAACCTTTAAAATGTACAATTCAATTCCCAAAGTTTACAATCCCGAACTCAAAATGAAATTTCCTTTGTCAACCACTTTTTATTTAACTTTCTTCTTCTTCTTCCTTTTTTTTATAATTTTTTTTACCTTTTTTTTTTGAAATACAAAATAACTGAAGAGTTATAATAAACGTACATATTTTACAGAGATAGCAGATATTCCTAACTCATCCTAACCTCATAAATCTGATTTCACTTGAAAGAACAAATGCCTTATGAGTGAAAGGTACAAGAAAAGGATTATGAATTTATTAAAAATGCTAGGCTAAATATATGGGTAATAAAGAAAATAGAACATTAAGTACAACGAGGTAACTAGGGATATAAAATGTAAATAGGTTAGCTTCAAAGGCTCAAACGATCCAAAGATGGCCTAAATTATATCTATAACTTAGTGTTATCTAGGATTTCGCCTCAAGAGAGATTTAAACAAGTTATAAGATTTTATAAAAATAAACCAAATTATACTAACATAAACAGTCTCTAAATTAATATAACAAATCATAGTGCAAGATTAAGTGTTCAAATTTTGGGAAAATTTCATCCTAAACATATGGCAAACTAAAGAAACTAACATAAACTTAAATAATATTTAAAATTTACATTAAGTCATGGAAATGCTATAATCTTGATGTAGTCGTTGGATAGGAGGCAAATCACCAAAATATTTTTAGATTTTTTATTTTTTTAATTAATAAATGCAATGCAAACACACAGTTTTTATAATCATGTAGAAACACGTTTCAAGAATGTTAGTCACTTTATCACTCAGCTATTTCTACCAAGGTGAAGATGCGCTTCAAGAATTAATAAATACTCCTTACCTCAGCCATCTTCAAACTTGCATGCTACAAAAGAAAGATGCAGAGATGAGAATTTTACAAACACAAAGGACTTCATTTTCGGACCATTATCGAGACGCATTTCAAGATAAAACCTTCAGTCAACCATCTCGACCTATGAACACATGAATCTTAAAGTCTTACAAACAGCACACTCTTTTTTTTCGCTTGGTTTTTAAAACTAGTCCCAGATTCAATCACAAAAGAAAAAAAATTGACACAACCTTCTCCCCCCAACCTAGATTGAACACTGTTCCAAAGTTTGACAAGATTAAGTAAGAAGAGTAACAACATATACTCACAAGAGCGGTTATTCAAAGACAAATGCATAAACAAAGACAAAAACAATAATGCTGTAAGTAAAACTAAAAGAGGTGGAGTTTAGAGAGAAAGATCCAAATCTTGTTTGCGTTTTCCGCAGAACTTTGATGTTGCAGTGTCCGTTTCAGGATCAATGACGTGCATTTTTTCGAGCAATTCCTCTACAGTAGTGGCAGAGATAAAAATCTTTCTTCCTGACTCCTCAAGAAACTTTTGTTCCACAGCATGATCTAAAAAACTAAGCAAACTGTCAAAGTAACCATTTATATTTAACAAACCAACAGGTTTAGAGTGTAGTCCTAACAATTTCCAACTAGCAATGGCAAAAAGTTCTTCTAGAGTTCCTAAACCTCTAGGTAAAGTAATTAAAGCATCAGAAACAAACTCCATGTCTCTTATTCGCTCAGGCATATCTGCAACTATTTTTTCAACACTAATGGTAGGACCACATAAACGACTTTGAGCGAGGACACTTGAAATAATACCTAAAGCTCCAATACCTCCAGAATGTCTTCCAGCAGAGACAGTACCCATTAAACCTAGACTACCTCCTCCATATACAAGGTTTATCTTTTTCTTAGCCAAGACATAGCCTAAATGAAATGCAGTTTCTATGTAATCAATGCCTTTTCCTGATTTAGAACCGCAAAACACACAGATATTGTTGAACTTTAAAGATGACTCGGATGAGGAATCCATGATAGTTACTAAGACTAAGACTCTTTTTTTTTTTTTACTGACTCTATCTCACAAATTCGCTCTGAGAAAAACTTAAGAACTAAAAGGATTTTATAGACACCTAAAGAGAACGTTGGGTAAAATTAAATAAAGACAGCTGTGATGACAGACAAGGACAGATAAATGTGACACACCTGCAGAATTTTTTTTGACAACTTGTACCTGACAACACTATTAACCTTTTGACAAACTAGACTTTACTGTACAACTTTTGACAAATGGGACTAAATTTTAAAATTCGAAGCAAAGCTTACCTTACATGACACACAAGATACCTACCGAAGAAAATTATGCATCTGACAAAAGAAGAAAAGTCAAGATATTATTATTATAAGATAAATGGTACGATCACAATTATTAAACAACAACTGTATAAATCACAAAAAAATAAAAATCTTTTTGTTGATGAAATTTTATTTGAGAATGAGTTGAAGAAAACTTTTGTTCATCAAAACGCGTTTCTAAAAATTCCGTTACTCAGCCGTTTTGATGATTTTTCATTAAAACTATGATCATACCTTGAATAAATTTTCAATTTTTTTTAAGACAAACCCACAATGAAACAAAGAAAAATACTTTACAGACCTTGTTCTGAAGTAAAAGGGTCTTGAGTCTATTTTCCATCTAAGATTCTCGCAAAATGAACAATTGGGTCTTTTAGCGTCAGATTCCCAAGACATTCTTTTTCTTCATGAAATTGAGGCCAGAGTTGTTTCATAGCCCCCCAAATGTATCCACTTGGATGGGACTCAAGAGAAACTTGAAGATCTTTTAAGTTTTCATTCCTAAGACCATTTTTACAGAATTGAATTTTATCTTCCCTATTTATAGATACTAAACCAGGTGAGGGACATTTTCTAGAACAAGTTTGATAAGAACATTTATGACATTTTGACTCCATACAATGGGCTCTTCTTTTTCTAGCACACAGACTATTGGAAACGCGATGCGCAGTGGAATTTTTAAAATTTTTCATTAGAGTATTTTCCAAAACATAAGTTGGACATGTTATATGTATAAATTAGATAGATCTTACTAGCCTCTATGTGCCGAAGAACCTCCACAACCTGTGTAGAGAAGTAATGTTCTAGAAGAACCTCAACCAACTAGTCTTCTTTGCTATTCTCTATCCACAACCAGAGTGAGTGTGGGATCACATGTATAGCTCTTCCACCGGTGACTCTCCTTCCAACCAATAGAGAGAACCCAAAGCTAGTGTTCGTGATTTGTGAACAAAAGCTCTCAGGGAGTTTTCAGATACTCACTAGAAGACTATCACTCTTAATATCTCAATTTATCTGAGTAAATTATAAGACTCACTCCCTTTTTATAGCTATTGGTCTTAGGGTCAGTCCTTATCAGATTAGGTCTTAAAAACTCGAAACAGAATCAAGTTTGGATCAATATCTGATAAGATCCACATGAGAACGCGTAATCTTATCTCTCGTTGATCGGCAGGCCAAACAGCCTGATCGGCAGGCTGAACAGGCCCCATCGGTAGGCTAAATATGTCATCCGGCAGGCCGAACTCTCAAGAAAAAATCTCCGCAAATCTTTTATTTTTCACCTGAGATTCTAAAGGATAAAGTCTCGATTTTGATTCAAATAACCCAATAGAGAAGTTATCTGATCAAAACAAACTTTATCAAGATAATCTCTAAGAAAACAAATCAATTCACAATAATTCTACAAGTTTATCTTCATCTAATTTGTTCAAAATTAAAACAATCGATAAACAGACAAGAATTATCTAATCGTAATAATTCGACACGTTTATCTTGAACTAATTTCCTACAAAATTAATTCAACAGATAAACAGACATGAATTATTTAATTCTTCCAAATTTTAAACCAATCTGATAAATCTGACATAAGTCACCAATTATTGGAAAAGCACGCCGCGTTGTTACAGGATTTTGTGAGCTAGCAAAGGGGACCAAAATCCTAGATATACATTTCACAATTATCAACTCCAACGCTACTCCACTAAAAGCTTGGAGCTGCACTCTCTGAACTTTATAGAATTACGAAGCTTGTGTAGCTAAGTCTCCATGACATATCATAGTGTATCGTATCCCCATATGATCATCCATAATCGGCTTAAGGACAAGTTCTATCTTACCTTCCTGATTATTTTTATCTTACGTTCTATTGTCTCACCATTAGAAAACTTACCATCCAAAGGTAGTATACCACTCGGTTACATCTATGTATCCAAATGGTTGAGCGCTCCAGTTTTCCAATTACAGGACAACACATATAAGAGGATATCATTACTCCTAAAGAGGAGCTATGGATTCCATATCTATGAATAACAAGTCTACGCTATCAAGAGTCATGCCTCCAACGTACTGGCATGCATACCACTATTGAGATGTGGGTGTCACCCTTTGGTACATCAAAAGACACAAGTCAAGACAATGGACCCACTATCTAACTCCGATGGTCAAGACAAACCATCTCCCATAAGGGATATAGAAAACATAACAATCTTTACATGAATAAGGCGCCCAACTTTATTCCCTCGATTGCAGATCATATGTCTTAAACCGCCACCTTAAGAATCGTGTCTTTCGCATAATCAGCCCATCATATGCCCAATTCTTAAGGTTTAGACTGACTGTCTTAGACTACTGTTTGCTTATCATACATTCAACAAATATGAACATAAAGAGGACAAGATTTGGTATATATAAATGAATAAATTCTTTATTGATAAAAATGTCTCCAAAAACGTATTGCATTTTTACTCCTTAGGGCATACATGTCTAACAATCTCCCACTTGCACTAAGTGACTAAATACAACAAATTTCGCATCCCCATAGCTTCCACATGCCTCTCGAAGACTCTCCCAGTAAGTGTCTTCGTAAATGGATAATCTAAATTGTCCTCTGAAGCGATCTTGCACACTGTGACATGCCCACCCTCAACAAAGTCCTTTATCACATGATACTTCTGATCAATATGCTTACTCTTCTTGTGAAATCTTGGTTCCTTAGCATTAGCTACCACCGCACTGTTATCATAGTACAGTGATACCGCTTTATCCATACCAAGAACTACCTCAAGATCCCCAAGGAACTTACGGAGCCACGCTGCTTCTTTCGAAGCATCACTGGCCACCACATACTCAGCCTCCATCGTTGAATCCAAAGTACAATCTTGCTTCGCACTTCTCCAACTGATGGCACCGCCACCCAGAGTAAACACAAACCCCGAAGTCCATTTCTTAGAATCGAGACAAGATTGAAAATCCAAATCAGTGTATCCTAGAGGAGTTAAATTCTCACCTGAATACACAAGTATATACCCTTGAGTCCTTCTCAGGTACTTAAAAATATGCTTTACCGTAACCCAATGGTTCGGTCCTGGATCCGCCTGAAATCGACTTACAATCCCGACCGTATAGCTAATATCCGGTCGTATGCAAAGCATGGCATACATGAGACTACCCACTGCTGAAGCATAAGGCACCTTCTTCATGTATTCTCTTTCTTCATAAGACTTTGGAGAGTCTTTCTTAGAAAGAGTAATCCCAGACCTAGATGGTTTCCCACCTTTCTTGGAATCTTGCATTGCAAATGTCTTGAGAATTTTATCTATGTAGCCGGCCTATGACAAAGCTATCATTTTGTTCTTCCTATCCCGAAAGATCTGGATACCGAGAACAAAATTAGCCTCACCCAAGTCCTTCATGTCAAACTGCTTGGTCAACCATAACTTGACCGATGACAACGCCCCAACGTCATTGACATCCTTAATGTGTTTGTAAGCACATGGTTTATCCATGTTTTGTGAGAACCCATAAGTCTTGATCACTTGATCAAATCTTATGTTCCAAGAACAAGAAGCCTGCTTAAGTCCATAAATTGACTTTAGCAGCTTACAAACCTTACCCTCTTGACCCGGGACCTTGAACCCGTTTGGTTGTTTCATATAAATGGACTCATCAAGATAGCCATTCAAAAAAGCCATCTTGACATCCATCTGCCAAATCTCATAGTCGAGAGCGGCAACTATGGACAAGAGAATCCGGATGGACTTAAGCAGGGCTACAGGCGAAAAGGTTTCCTCATAGTCGATTCATTCCTTTTGCGTATAACCCTTAGCTACCAGTCTAGCCTTAAAGGTTCAACCTTTCCATCCACTCCTCTTTTCCTCTTGTAGATCCACTTACACCCTATGTGTTTTACCCCTTCGGGAAGATCTGCAAGCTCCCAGACCTGATTAGTCTCCATAGACTTCATCTCTATGTTCATGGCCTCTGTCCAGAGTCTTGAATCAACATCCTCAATAGCTTCTGCGTAAGTATAAGGATCCCTATCATGTTCATCTGGTTCAGGCAAGAAGACCTCCCTATTGAACATATACCTCTCAGGTTGACGCCCGATCCTCCCACTACGCCGAAGCCCCTGAGATTGTTGTTTAGGTTTGTTTGGTTTTTCTACACCGATCGGAATGGTTTCGTTCGGAACCTCTAGAGTGAACGAATCAGCCCATTAACTCCTCAAGCACCACTTTACTTCAAGGTTTAAAGTCATCCA
Organism: Artocarpus heterophyllus; assembly: GCA_025403435.1. Taxonomy (NCBI): domain Eukaryota; kingdom Viridiplantae; phylum Streptophyta; class Magnoliopsida; order Rosales; family Moraceae; genus Artocarpus; species Artocarpus heterophyllus. Next base: position 7,686,700 of record CM046327.1, on the reverse strand, counting down.
TGTAACTCTCCTCAAGGAAAGTTGCATTAGTTGAAACCACGACTTTATTTTCCTTTGGGTTATAAAAATAACCCCCTTTAGTCCCTTTTGGATATCTTATAAACACGCAAACTTTCGAACGTGCTTCCAACTTATTTGGATTCTTAAACAGGACATGAGCTAGACATCCCCATACGCAAATATGGTTTTAGGATGTCTTCCGTCTTGTCCACAACTCGTGAGGAGTTTTAGGGACCGATTTTGAAGGCACATTGTTCAAAAGATAACATGCGGTTTGTAGTGCATATCCCTAAAAGGATAAAGGCAATGATGAATAACTCATCATGGACTGAATCATGTCCAACAAAGTCCTATTTCTTCTCTCTACTACGCCATTCTACTACGGAGTGCCTGGCTTAGTCAAATGGGATAAAATCCCATTCTCTAACAAGTGTCCCAAGAACTCATCAGAAAGGTATTCCCCACCTTGATTAGATTGAAGTGCCTTTATGGGTCTACCCAATTGCTTTTCCACTTCATCCCGAAACTCCCTGAACTTATCATAAGTTTTGTTTTTGTGGTGCATCAGGTACACATACCCATATCTTGAGTAATCGTCAATAAAAGTGACTGAAGTACTCATACCCTCCTCGTGCCTGGATGTTCATCGGTCCGCAAACATCACTATACACAAGTTCTAGAACCCCTTCGGCCCTATTGCCCTTAGACCCGTATGGTCTTTTGGTCATTTTACCCTCCAAACAAGATTCATATTGAGGTATAGATTCCACCTTTAAGTGGCTTAAAGGTCCATCCCTTACCAACCTTTGAATCCTATTCAGGTTAATATGGCCAAGGCATAAATGCCAAAGATAAGTCTTATTAGAGTGAGAAGTTTTAAGTCTTTTTGAGTCATTATCATTTATCTTAGCATTAAGCAATAAGTCCATCTTAGGTTTGATAAAATATAGATTATTTTGCATCCATCCAGAACAGATAAAAGATTTGTTTTTACGAATCACCACTTTTTCATTAAAAGATACCATGTAGGAGTCTTTAAATAAAGAAGATACAGAAATTAAATTCCTTTTAAATTTAGGAACATAAAAACAATCTCGTAAAATTAAATTCCTATAATTATCAAAGTAAAGATGGACATCTCTCACTGCTTCTGCTGAGACTAAGGATCCATCGCCCATCCGAGGCATTAAGTCTTCACGTAGCAGACTTCTCGTTTCTTTGAATCCCTACAGAGAAACACAAACATGATTAGTTGCACCGGAATCTATGACCCAGATGTCACTGGATTCCTCAACCAAACAAGTTTCTAAATATAGAAGATCACACCTACCTCCTTTGGAAAGGAAGTCCTTGCAATGCTTCTTGATATGCCCTACCTTTCCACAGAAGAAGTACTTAAGCTTCTTTGGGTTTTTCTTCTTCTTCTTCTTGCTTTTGGTAGTAGCAGAAATAGAAGACTTCCCATTCTTGGCCCGTTGCTTCTTTCCATTGCCTGAGTTAGGATTGGAACCAAAAGCAGCTACCATATTGGCCTCACCACCAGCAGGAGACTCCCTGATCAGCAATTCGAACTCCTGTAACTGTTTCATCAGTTCTGTCAAGGTCATATCCCGTCTATCACTTAAATTAAAAGTAGCTCTAAACGGAATAAATTCCTTAGACAGAGTCTCAAAGACCATAGTCATCTGAGTTTCAGCATCGATGTCGGCTCCATTGGTTTAAGCCTCAGCGAGGTAACCCATGACCAACATCATGTGCTCCTTTACAAATGTCCTCGGTCTTTGTCTACAGTTTAAGAGTTTTTGAACTGCCCCTTGCCGCTTTGTTATGGCCTGGCCTCCAAACATGTCCTCAAGATTATCCAAGATCTACTTTGCAGTCTCATAATCCTGATGTTGAGCCTGCAGCATGTTGTTCATGCTAGCCATAACATAGCAGCAGGCCTGATCATTAGCATCTTTCCAGCGGTCGTACGCTTGGAATTGTTCATTACTTTAGTCTCTCGTAGGCTCGAGAGGACAAGGGGTTGTCAATACATATTTCAGTTTCTCAAAGGATAGGACAATGTCCAGGCTCCGTTTCCAATCGTTATAATTCTCACCGGTTAATTGGTTTTTGTCAAGTATCGATGATAAAGAGTTTTTAGACTTTTTCAATCTACAATAAAGAATCATATACCAAATATAAGCAAACATATATAATAATTTAGTAAGATAACACAATCATGTAAATTCATACAAATGCGTTTATGTATCAAAACCTTGAAAATATCACAACCTTACAACGATAATTCCCAACTCAGAATTCAACAAGCTCCTAGGGGAGTCATGCCAAATTCAATCAGGAACACAGATCCCCTCCTGATTAATATATGCCATCCAGGATCCGTATGATCCAGCATATACTAATAATCGTTTCTTTGGCCATTAATTTTATTAACAGAGCTCCTAGGGGAGGTTAATAATAAAATTAACGTGAGTGTATAACCACCGTTTCAATATTTTATCCATGATTTATAATCACCACCTAGGGGTGTGCAATCATAAATCATACCAAAATACCTTATCCTTTCAGAGATCCAATCTGGTACATTATAGAAATCCCTTCCTAGGGGTCGGGACCACCATGTTCTTCCTATGGACCAACGATGGAGGCCTTAGGTCCTCTCTTCGAAATCCTTCTCCTACTCAGAAATCAAGGTTTTATTTTAAAATTATGCATGAACAATTTTAATATGAGCGGCACTCCCTATTCTGTATGACATGTTATCAATATACATGCTAAATTATATTATAATGCAGGCAAGCAAAGCAATCAAGCAAAGCTACAAGCAAAATAATAATAATAACCGTAATATTATGGTTCCACCCTAGAGAATAGAAAACTAAGATTACAAGAGAATAATCGAGGTATTTATCGATTCTTCATCCTTGAATCCTCAAGCTGTATCCTTCTTCATGTAATACCCATCGTTAAGTCTTCAATCTTGTATGAATCAAATACTTCATATTTTCGGTCATATCCAAATTTAATGTTTCTCAGAATCGTCTCAAAAATAAAATTAAAACTGCACCAAAAAATTGCACAATTATCAATCTTTAAGATCCGATTTCTCGTTCCATCTTCTCAGAACAATCATTTAACTACAAAATTCTTACAAATTTAAAATTAAATAACAATTCCTAGATGGAGATGATAGTCTGCCATCTATTTACATGAAAAACTTAGATACATATTCTAACCTCTAAGGAACTATAAACAGTATAAATTAATTAATTAATAAATAATTAAACAATGATTTAATCAACCATAATTAATTAATAAACATTTACCACATAATCCATGACAACAAATATATTATATAGAAACCTAGAGTGCCATCTCTCTATAAAATTCAATTCAAGAGATAAAGATCACAAAATTTATGCATATAACATGATCACAAACTTGTAAATTTATATAAAAACCATGGCTCTGATACCAATTATTGGAAACGTAGTGCGCAGTAGAATTTTTAAAATTTTTCATCAGAGTATTTTTCAAAACACAAGTTTGACATGTTATATGTATAAATTAGACAGATCTTACTAACCTCTGTGTGCCGAAGAACCTCCGCAACTTGTGTAGAGAAGTAACGTTCCAGAAGAACCTCAACCAACTAGTCTTCTTTGCTATTCTCTATCCACAACCGGAGTGAGTGTGGGCTCACATGTACAACTCTTCCACCGGTGACTCTCCTTCCAACCAATAGAGAGAACCCAAAGCTAGTGTTCGTGATTTGTGAACAAAAGCTCTCAGGGAGTTTTCAGATACTCACTAGAGGACTATCACTCTTAATCTCTCAATTGATCTGAGTTAATCATAAGACTCACTCCCTTTTTATAGCTATTGGTCCTGGGGTCAGTCCTTATCATATTAGGTCTCAAAAACTCGAAACAGAATCAAGTTTGGATCAATATTTGATAAGATTCATGTGAAAACGTGTAATCTTATCTCTCGCTAATCGGCAGGCCGAACAGGCCCCATCGGCAGGCTGAACACGTCATCCAACAGGCCAAACTCTTGAGAAAAAATCTTTGCGAATCTTTTATTTTCCACCTGAGATTCTAATGGATAAGGTCTCAGTTTTGATTGAAATAACCCAATAGAGAAGTTATCTGATCAAAACAAACTTTATCAAGATAATCTCTAAGAAAACAAATCAATTCACAATAATTTTACAAGTTTATCTTGATCTAATTTGTCCAAAATTAAAACAACCGATAAACAGACAAGAATTATCTGATCGCAATAATTCAACAAGTTTATCTTGAACTAATTTCTTACAAAATTAATTCAACCGATAAACAGACATGAATTATTTAATTCTTCCAAATTTTAAACCAATCTAATAAATCTGACATAAGTCACCAATTATTGGAAAAGCATGCCGTGTCGTTACAGGATTTTATGAGCTAGCAAAGGGGACCAAAATGGACCTATAAAGTTCAAGCTCATGATAATTATGAAACCCAATATCCCAGATATACATTTCACAATTATCAACTCCAACGCTACTCCACTAAAAGCTTGGAGCTGCACTCTCGAACTTTAGAGAATTACGAAGCTCATGTAGCTAAGTCTCCATGACATATCATAGTGTATCATATCCCCATATGATCATCCATAATCGGCTTAACGACAAGTTCTGTCTTACCTTCTCGATTATTTTTATCTTACGTTCCATTGTCTCACTATTAGAAAACTTACCATCCAAAGATAGTATCCCACTCGGTTACACCTATGTATCCAAATGGTTGAGCGCTCCAGTTTTTCAATTATAGGACAATGCATATAAGAGGATATCATTACTCCTAAAGAGGAGCTATGGATTCCATATCTATGAATAACAAGTCTACGCTATCAAGAGTCATGCCTCCAACGTACCAGCATGTATACCACTATTGAGATGTGGGTGTCACCCTTTGGTACATCAAAAGACACAAGTCAAGATAATGGGCCCACTATTCATCTCAAGATTAAGATACAATACAAATGACTGTCTAAAGTGAATCAATTTGCCAAGATAGAATTACTAATCCAACTTAATTCACTTTATGTCCCGATCCAACACATCGTCACCTATGACAACGTGCCAATGTTTCTATTCACGGAGTTCAACTCCAATGGTCAAGACAAACCATCTCCCATAAGGGATATAGAAAATATAACAATCTTTACATGAATAAAGCGCCCAACTTTATTCCCTCGATTGTGGATTATATGTTTTAGACCGTTACCTTAAGAATCAAGTCTTTCGCATAATCAGTCCATCATATACCCAATTCTTAAGGTTTAGAATGACTGTCTCAGACTACTGTTTGCTTATCATACATTCAACAAATATGAACGTAAAGAGGACAAGATTTGGTATATATAAATGAATTAATTCTTTATTGATAAAAATGTCTCCAAAAACATATTATATTTTTACTCCTTAGGGCATACATGTCTAACATAGACTTGTGCCCATACCAGGCAAACCTACATTATTTACATCACTTGAACGAGCAAGACCCTCTATGTACATCTTAATATTAGTAGGAAGCTTAAAACGTGAAAGTACCCAAAGACGAGTGACTCTAGTTTTGTACTTCTTTCTGATTTCTCTTTAAGAAAGTGAAGGGAAATATTTCTTTAAGTGCTCATATTTTGGATCCATGATTGAGGAATTGAGATTCTTGAGAGTGAATTTAAAGATTTAAGAGAGATTTTGAGAGAGAATTGTGAAGATTTTTGTGGACGCAGAAGAAAAGGAGATTGAAGATTTTCTGGAAAAAGTGATTGAAAGATTGAAGAATTTTGAAAGAGTCTTGAAGAATTTTTTGGAATTTTAGCGAGAAGATAGAGAGAATTTGAGAGAGAGAACAAGAAATTTAGAAAGAGAAAGAACAAAGATTTTTGAGCTTAGATGTACAGTAACAGATTTTATAGACAAGGGGTAGATTTTTTTTTCAGACATGGGGAAGACTATACAAATGGGCTGAACTAAAATGGGCTAAAGAAAGGTAACCTAACAGATTACTCAGAAATGAAAAAATTTTTGTGTTTTTGAATTTTTCAAATTTTTTTTTTTACAAAGATCTAAAATTCAGAAAAATTCATTGAAAATTATTTCATTAAAATGCGTTTCTAGAGGCCGTTGATACAAAAATACCAACTAATCGTGCTGATTATAACCTCCATAATTTCTGCCATTTTAATGAATTTTTGTAATTATTTTTCTGATTTTTAGGAAAAACAAAGAAAATAAAGATACAACAAACAAATACAAAAACATAAATACAATGAAAACATTAATCTATAACTATGATTTTAGTTTTTGGTTCGGAGTCAGAATCGTCAATGTTGATGACTGTTGCAAGAGTTGCTCTAAACCTTCCCAAAAGATAGCACTCCCGAAAAGTTAAGTTGCCAAAAGCTGCAAAGAATCTTTGTTGAAATTCATCTTCATCCATGAGATCATACATGAGGTCATCCATAGTGTCACCCATCACCTCATCCTCAGGTTCTTCTTCAAAAACTTCATTTTCACATTCAGCTTCAAAATTTGAATTTTTAGCTTCAGGAGATTGGTCAAAAACATTCGCAGGGTGGTTATCAACTTTGGGTGGAACATTCGAACCAAAAGAATTAGCCAAATCAGCCAAAGGATCAACAAACGTTCTAGAAGTATTGCTCTCAACAAAGTTCACTTCACATTTTCTAGAGGGTGATTGTGCCATGTTAAAAACGTTGAACTCTGAGGTCATATTTCCAAAAGACAATTTTAGTATTCCATTTCTACAATTAATCAAAGCATTAGAAGTTGCAAGAAATGGACGACCTAAAATGACAGGAATTTGAACATTTGAATCTGTGACAGGTTGTGTATCCAAAACAATGAAATCTATTGGGTAGTAAAACTTATCAATTTGGACTAACACATCCTCAACAACACCTCTTGGAATTTTTACAGATCGATTAGCTAGTTGAAGTGTGACAAAGGTTGGCTTTAGTTCACCTAGACCTAATTGCTGATAAACAGAATAAGGTAAGAGGTTGACACTAGCACCAAGGTCTAACAAAGCATGTTCAATTTGAGTATTTCCGATGATGCAAGAAATTATGGGATAACCAGGATTTTTGTATTTCAACGATAAATCATGTTGAATGATGGAACTAACATTCTCAGCTAAAAATGCAGTTTTAGTCACATTATGCTTTTTTTTAATTGTACAACAATCTTTCAAAAATTTAGCATAAGATGGGACTTGTTTGATTGCATCTAAAAGTGGAATGTTAATTTTGGCTTGTTTGAATAGTTCAAAAATTTCAGTGTTTTTGTCAAACTTCTCTTTTGAAAGCAAAGCTTGAGGAAATGGAATCTTTGGAATAAATTTCTCTCTTGAAACACTCTTTTCTTTTTCAAAATTTTCCTTATCACTATTAATTTGATCACCACTTTTCAAAGTTGAATTAACTTTCTGATCTTTTAAAAGATTAGTTTTATCAACAGTTTTTCCACTTCGAAGAGTTGTAATAAAATTAACAGTTTCTTGTTGTGACTGTGAACTAGAAGAGGCAATTTCATTTGTAGATGGATAATGTGCAAGTTGAGTAGGAAATTTGCCTTTTTATTGAATGCGAAGGGAAGAAGTGAGTTTAGAGATGGATTCTTTAATTTCATGAATGTCTTGAGAAGTGCAAGTGTTATGAACTTCCTATTTTTGAATGAATGATTTTTGAGCTTGAATGAAAGTTTGCAAAGTGTCTTCAAGAGTTTTGACTCGAGATTGGAGATTTTCAGAAAAATTTTGTGGAGGCCTTTGAAAATTTTGAGAATTTGATGGAAATGGTGGATGGCCTTGAGAGTTTTGTGGTGGAAGTGGTGGTGGTGGTTGATATCGCTCTTGTAGTTGATCATTTCTCCAACTGAAATTGGGATGATTTTTCCATTGTGAATTGTATGTGTCAGAATGTGGGGATGGAAATGGCTTTCTAGGTGGATCCAATTGATTTGTGTAATTCACCTGTTCATGGGACTCTTCCTTAAAAATTGGGCATTCATAAGTTGAGTGTCTTAGAGTTTGGCAAACACTACACAAAATTTCAATTTTGGGTTCTTGGACATTCCTTGGTTCCATGGCTTCAATCTTTTTTGTCAAACATGCAATTCTAACACTTAGATAATTTTCTTGACTAAGTTGATGGACACCTCTATTAGCAAGATTATATCTAATTGAGCCTTCAGAATTACTATGTTGCCAGTATTGAGAGTTATCAGCCAAATTATCAAGGAAATCTAACACTTCATCAGGTTCATTATCAAGGAATTCTCCATTACACATTGTTTCAACAAATTGACGTGTTTCAGGAGTTAAGCCCTCATAAAAAAAACTAATGTAACACCTTTTTTCAAAACCATGATGTGGGCAAGAGTTCAACAAATCTTTAAATCGTTCCCAACACTGGAAATAAACTTCTTTTGCATTTTGGGAAAAATTTTGAATTTGTTTTTTCAAAGCATTAGTCTTATGTGTTGGAAAGAATTTTTTTCAAAAATTCAGTTTGCATTTCTTGCCATGTACCTATTGACCTAGGTTTTAAAGAAGTAAGCCAAGTTTTAGCTTTTTCTTTTAAAGAAAAAGGGAAAAGCTTAAGCTTAACAATTTCATTTGAAACTTCCTAGTTAGTGAAGGTAGCACAAACATCTTCAAACTCTCTAAGGTGCAGATATGGATTTTTAGATTCTAAGCCATGAAATTTGGGAAGCAAGTTGATCATCCCAGGTTTAAACCTAAAGTGATGAGCATTGAGAGGAAAAACCAAACATGATGGAGTGGATTCACGGCGTGGTTGCAAATAATCTCTCATTGAGCGAACAACAAGATTGATGATTTGTTGATTAACGATATTTTCATTTTGAACACTTTCATCATCAGCCATTTTTGGTGATTTTGAAGACACAACAAAGATGAAATATGGCTCTAAACTTTTTCTAACTAACCTACGACTATTAGACTCATGAAACCAAACTGGCATACAAATTATTTAAATATTTACAAAATTTTATAGATAAATACTAAGCTTTTCTCCACTCAGGGAGAGTAGAGTAGTGAATGAAAAGTATCTGCCTTATTGATTTTGTGAAGTTTACGAATTATATTTTTCAAGAATGTCCCCAGGAAAAATTGGTGGTGCTAAGGATCCTTAAGAACCAATCTCCTTGACAGAACAACGTTCCAAGAATGACTAGTGTTGGGAGAATCTCTAAAAGTGAACCGGTTATAGGAAAGAATTCCGAACCAGTACCAGTCCCTAAACAAAACTTTCTCAAAAAATACTTTTCACAAAAACACAATTTATTTATTAGGTACTATGGAAAACCTAATCTAAAATTTTTATGAAGTTTTATTTCTAAGGCAAAAACCTAAAACTAGCAAAATGAATATTTTACAGAAGAATGAGAGAAAATAATTTTTTTTATTATTTTTGATTTTTTTGATTTTTAATTTTTTTAATATTAAAACAGTGACGTGAATAGTAACTGCTAAAAATAGTAACTTACAGAAAATGCATGCAGATTCTGACATGAACAGTACTTAATACCTGTAAAATAGAAGATATTAACAAAAGAAAAGAAATAAAACAAAAGAAAAGAAGGGTTAGTAATATATAAAAGAAAAATAAAAAGAAAAAGAAAATATATTACACAATATTATACTGCACTGAAAACAATACCGTCCCCGACAGCGGCACCAAAAACTTGGTCTCGCGTCTATTTACACATTCTAAACTAACCTCAAGTATAAGGTTGTCTCAAGTAATATTTACTCAGTGAATCCGAGGTCAAACCCACAGGGAAGGATTTATTTAGTTCCAGTACATGTATTATATTAACCTTTTCTTTTTATTTAAGCTGAAAAATTTGAGGATTAATATTTATTATTCACAGAATGTATTTACAATATTTGCACATTTTTTTGACAACATGTTTCATCTTTAAATTTTGATAATTTGAAACTTTAATAACAAGAAATGCAAATAATAACTTAAGTAGAGTAACAACAATAATAACGACAATTTAAGGAAGTAAAACAACAATAATAATAGGACTGAGGTTCAAAGGTTCTGTTTTGACAATTATGTTCAATATATTTTAGTTTCTCTTTTTATTTATTAGTTGGTTTAAGTGTACACTATGCCATCCTATGTCGACAATAAATCAAGATTTACCAAGCATTTACTGTGCCATTCCATGTCTATAATATTATTGAGCATAATTTTTACAACATAAAGTAGAAAATATTTTACAAGAAACTAGACTGAAAACTAGAATAAAAACTGGGCTATAACTAATACAACAGTATTTCTATACTGTGAGAGGGGTTCTCCAACTAAGGCGAATGCCTCAATATTTATAGGGGCTTAGGATTCACTAATGGCCGTTTGTAATTAATGTTTTTTTTTTTTTTGTTGAAAGTTGACCAATTCGAATCATTTCTCTTCCTTTTCTTCGCGCTGGGCCTGTCGTGAGAATGCAAGAATTAATTTGTGATTCTCTGCTTCGCGGTACATGGCAGCAGTGAAATAGACTGATCGTGACCGTTGATCACTAGATCCAACGGTTGTCAGATGCTCGCAAATTGGGCCCAGGTGGGACCAGTGGGATCACAATTGTGGACCGTCAGATTGGTCCAAGTATTCTCATCTAACGGCTGACAGAACACTCAAAGTGAACTTGCCCGCACACGATCCGAGACCGTCTAAGACACTCCTCTGACTCGCTGTAGCTTGTCGACGCGTGTGATGCATGCGCCAATCATAGAATGCCACGTGGACAGCACTGCGAGATTCGGCTGACACACCTTATGACGCGATGACACGCATCTCTTCCTTGGACTGTCATGATTAATTTGGCAGTGAATCCAATGGTCAGGAAATTGCCACGTGTCTCCCTTTAATTCAAATTTGAATTTTTTTTATGCATTTGATGTCCGATTTTATCCGTTTTGATGTCGTTTTACAAACATAATATTTACAAAAATATTAAAAATATTTATTTTACATTAAAACATACAAAAATAAATAAAAACTTCTAAAATTTCCAGTCTCCTACGGTTTGACACAAATATAATTTTTATGACTTGGAAATATTTTTAGAAATTTCTAAAAATATAATAAGACATATTTACAAACTTAAAACACACTAAAACTCAAAAAAAAAAAATAACCGTATTACTTTTACGGTTTTATCTATTTATAAACTAAACACACATTTAACACACCAAAATGACTCTAAAAATTACTAAAAATATTATTAAGCATAAAAACACACTAAAAATGCATTTTTAAACACATTTTCACACTAAGACACAAAAATACTTATTAACACAAAATGCTATTAATTAGAGGATTTAATGATAAATAAAAGCGTAAGTAAATGATTTAATCCCTGTAAAATATATACTTTTATAGTCTCATCACTTAGCCTAATTACAAATATCAACATTGCTTACCCATGACATGCCACGACCCAAACCAAAACCGATGACATGCTGATTTAGTTAAAATAATTAATTAAAATTAATTACTAAAACACTAAATTAAGATAAAATCAAATAAATTGAATCATAATATTTAAATCAAAATAAGTGGACAACAAAATTATAATTAGCATATATGCTCCAAAGTCTCAAATTTAAAATAATATATATTACATAGCAGCCTATTGAGTTTTACAATTTAGTCAAAACAAAAATGTAGGACTGTAGTAAATAAAACAGTGCACAAATACACATTTCAGGTGAGAAACTAAATAGCATATGCCGATAAGTGACAATAACTGATAAAGAATTCAAGTGTACAACTGCACACTTTGACAAATTACACGTGAATATGATCAATAACTGCTTCCACTGACTCAGCATATGGCACCACACCATTCTTGGGGGGAGGGGATAATAAATAAACAAAACACAAAAACTGTGAGAGAAAGGCTCAGTATGGTTGCCTTTTCAAACAAGCAACAATAACCATTCAATAAAAACATATTGAAATAAATAATAAGTATAGCTTGAAACGAGCTTAGTGAAAATAGCAACGTATGATTCATGGCAAATCATAAATACGATATATAAACAACATATGATTTATTGCAAATTATAAATGAGATTGATAAATTTACATAGAACACTAATATAACACCACCGAGTAACCTGATCAGGTTCTTAGTGTTGGACTAAGTGTCTTAAAGATTAAATGATGTAACAATTTTTTTGAGACATTTAATCAATAAAGAGTTTATTTATTATTTATATACCAAATGTTGTCCTCTTTATGCTCATTTCTATTGAATGAATGATAAGCAAACAAAATTCTAAGACCGTCAGTCTAAACCTTTAAGATTATACATATGATGGACAGCTTGGGTAGAAGACATGAATCTAAAAGATGATAGTCTAAATGATAAGATCCGTAATTGAGGGATAAAGTTGGGTGCTTTGTTGATGTTAAGATTGTTATATTGTCTATATCCCTAACAGGAGATAACTTGTCTTAGTCATCGGGTGGGACTTCGTAAGTAGAAACATTGGTATATTGTCATAAATGACGATATATTGGATCGGGACAAAAGTTAAATTAATTTTATTAATAATTCTGTTTGTGTAAATCAATTTAATTTTCACCATTATATGTGTTATATCTTAATCTTGAAATGAACAATGGTCTCGTATGCTTGACTTGTGTCTTTTGATGTACCAAAGGGTGACATCCTGATTTGATGATGGTACATATGTCGGTATATTGAAGACATGATTTTTGATTGATATAAACTTGTTGTTCATAGATATGGAATCTATAGCTCTTTTGTAGAATTAATGATATTCTCTTATAGGTATTATCCCATAATTAGAAGACTAGAGCGCTCAACCATCGGATACATAGATGTAATTGAATAGTATACTATTTATGGATAGTAAGTATTCTAATGGTGTGATAATCGAAAGTAAGATAAAAATAATCGAGAAGGTAAAACAGAATTTATCCTTAAGCCAATTATGAATATCCTATAAGGATATGACATATTATGATATGTCATAGACAGTTAGCTTACTTGAAGCTTCGTACTTTTATATAGTTTGAGAGTGCAGCTCAAAGCTTTTAGTGGAGTAGCGTTAGAGTTGATAATTATAAAATATATGTATCTACGATATGTTATTTTATATTATATGAGCTTGATCTATATATATCTATCAGGTCCTATTTGCTAGCTCATAATAATTCCTGTGACGATGCGACATGTTTTTCCTACATATTGGTGACTTATGCTAATTGTTAGATTTGTTAAAATTTGACTTGTTTAGATTTAATAATTCATGATTTGTTTATTGATTGAATTAATTTTGTGAATTAATTCAAGATAAGCATATTGAATTATTTGAATATATTTTATTTGTATAGGTTTATCTATATATGACTATTTTAATTAGGTAACTTTTCTATTAGATTATTTGAATTAGAATTGAGGCTCTACAAAGGATACTCAAGTCAAATAAGATAGAATTTATCCAATTGGTTTAGATTGAATTAATTAGATCAGTTTGGGGAGTTCAAATTCAATTTGAAGTCCTAGTCCATGATGCCACGGTCGACCGCAATACATAGGGTGCAGTTGACCGCACTTGGATAATAAAAAACATGTTTTTTGCATTTTCAATCAAAAACTAATCCAAACTCGAATTTTAAAGCCTAATCTGATAAAGACTGACCCCAATCCAACCATTATATAAAGGGAACTATTTTTCATTGTTCCTCAAATCATTTGAGAAGTAGAGAGTGAGTACTCTAGTGAAAAAGACTCAAAAACTCCCAAAGAGCTATTGTTCAACATTTGGAACCTTAGCTCTTAGTTTTCTCAAGTGGTTGAAAGGAGAGTCATTATTGGAAGGCTGTACAACGTGTGACCACCCGTACTCCAATCGTGCATAGAGAGCAGCAAAAAAGACCAACTCAGAGAGGCCCTTTTGGAACATTGTTCTCTTCTTGATTATTCTATAGACTTTAGTATACAAAAGAGGTATGTACGATCTGTTATTAATTTATGTACTTAGCATGTCAAACTTATTATTTGGAAAAGACTTTGATTTAAAATTTTAGAATTCTGCTGCATATCATTTTCCAATAATTGGTATTAGAGCCATAGTTTTACATTGTTTTTACGGGTTTGTGATCATGTTATGTTCATAAATTATGTGATCTTAATCTCTCCTATGCTTAAATTTAATTTTTTAGAGAGTCGGCACTCTAGATTTTCTATATAATTAAATGTTGTCATGAGATTACGTGGTAAAGTTTATTAATTAATTATGGTTAATTAAATTTCTATTTATTATTTTAATTAATTAATTTTACTAGTTATGGTTTCTTAGAGGTTAGAATGTGTATCTAGGTTTTTCATGTAATTAGATGGTTGTCTATCATCACTATCTAGGATTTTTTATTTTAATTTTGATTTGTAAAATTTATATTAAAATGATTATTCAAAGTGAAGACGGATTTAGAAAATGGAGATGATTGCAATTCTATGTGTTTTTTGTTGGTGTTTATAAATTTTTATGTTTTTAAATTGTTGAAAAATAAAATTAAAAACTACTTAAAATTATTTATTTCTAAAAAAGTTTGAAAAATGCTAGTTTAGTGTCGATCGATAGGCTGGTTACCTAGTACCGACAAGCCGATAGTCGTAGACCGACAGGCCGATCGTAAACTTGTATAACCATTTTTTAAAATAGTGCTGTTTTTAGTGCCTTTTTTATTATGTTTTTTAAGACAATTTTGAGAAACATGAAATTTTATGATAATAAGAAAAATAAATTTTTGATCTATGTGGGATTGAAGAATTAAAGACAGATACCACATGAAGAAAGATATAACAAGAAGATATGAGATGAAGAATCGATAATATGTTTCGATTAATTTTTTGTAATCTTTATTTTTTTCTCTAGGCTGGAATCATGATATTATGGCTAATAATTATATTGCTTGTAGCTTTGCTTGTTTGCATTATAATATGTTTTACAATGTATGTTGACAACATGCCATGTAGAATAGGGAGTACCACTTATTAAAAATTGTTCATGCTGTTGATATAAAACCTTGACTTTTAAAATGTTAAGTGGGAGAAGGATTTCGAAGAGCAGACCTAAGGCCTCCATCATGCGTCCATAGGTAATACATGATGGTTCCGACCCCTAGGAATAGATTTCATCATTTAATAGATTGGATCTCCAAATGGATAATTTATTTTAGCATGATTTATCATTGTACATCCCTAGTTGGTAATTATAAATCATGGATAAAATAATTAAAATGATGGTTATATACTTAAGATTTATTTTTTTATTAACCTCATCTAGAAGCTCTGTTAATTAATGGCCAAAGAAAATGATTATTAGTATATGCTAGATCAGATGGATCTTGGATGGCATATATTAATCGGAGGAGACCCATGTTCCTAATTGAATTTGACAAGTCTCCTCTATGCAACTCTTTGAATTCTGAGTTAGGAATTATCGTTGTAAGGTTGTGATATTTTCATGATTTTAGCATATAAACACATTGCATGCTTACTTTTTTGTGTTATCTTACTAAACTGTTGTGGAATGTTTGTTTATGTCTGATATATGATTCTTTGTTGCATATCAAATTGTCTAAAAATGTTTTATCTTTGATATAGCTGTAATTGGAAGGCTGGATTGCTCAACCATTTGGATACATAGGTGTAATTGAATGGTATACTATTGGATAGTAAGTATTCCAAGGGTGAGATAATAGAAGATTACGATAAAAATAATCGGGAAGATAAAATAGAATTTATCCTTAAGCCAATTATGAACATCCTATAGGGATGTTACACATTATGATATGTCATGGACGATGAGCATATTGGAGCTTTATAATTATATATAGTTCGATAGTGTAGCTTTGAGTTTTTAGTGGAGTAGTATTAGAGTTAATAATTATAAAATTTATGTATATGGGATATGTTATTTTATAATTATAAGAGCGTGATCTATATATGTCTATCAGGTCTCCTTTGGTAGTTTATAATAATTCTTATAACGATACGGCATGCGCTACAACAAATTTTTGATTATACGACCTTCATTTAATGACCGTTTCTCAAACACCGTCATGGTAAAGAAAAAAAAATATGGCGAGTTACGCCTATGAAGACAAAAACTGTCGTGAAATGGGATAGGAGCTAGAATGATGGTTTTTTAAAAAACTGTCATGGTAGTAGTATATACCACGATGGTTTTTAAAAAAATCGTCGTGGTAGCTCCGCTCCATTCCACAACGGTTTTTGAAAAAAATCATCGTGGTAACTTACTTAAAACTCACTTCAAAAACTTAATTATCAAATACGAATAGAGACCCATTTGAATCAGCTGCTGTCGTCCCTCTCCACCTTGGCACTCCTTAATCTCAGTCCAAATTGTAAGTTTTTGTTAGAAATTGATAAATTGTTGTTGATTTTGTTGTATAATTAATCCAAAATTCATAAATAGTTGTTGATTTTGTTGTTTATTTCGTGAAATTTGTATTGTGGATCATGTGTATGATTTATTCGTTTTATAATGAGTATGTGTAACTTGTTTTATGATGGGTTATGTTTTTGTTTTATGATTAGAGAATATATATATAGGTGGGTATATATATAATTTGTGAAACTAATTTTAATTGAATATTTGCTATTTATTATTTTCATTTACGACTTGCAAAATGGATAAGAAATGGATGTGGGATTTTTGATTGTCTAGAGAGTATGTGAATGGTGTAGAAAAGTTCTTAGATTTTGCCAAAAGTCATGCCAATGGTGATAAAATTCGGTGTCCTTGTGTTCAATGTG
Source organism: Artocarpus heterophyllus (assembly GCA_025403435.1). Lineage (NCBI taxonomy): Eukaryota > Viridiplantae > Streptophyta > Magnoliopsida > Rosales > Moraceae > Artocarpus > Artocarpus heterophyllus. The sequence continues at coordinate 7,669,764 of CM046327.1, read as the reverse complement.
GAAACCATAGATTGCATCCAATTCCAATTGTTAGAGGACATTTTTCTCGAAATGAAATTATAAGTAGTTATTAAACGCGGCATTTTTATAGCGAGTTTAATTTCAATCCAACTTTAGTAAGTAAAGAAAAAGAAGCTATTGTGGAGGATAATATGGATGATCACAACAATATAGTTGACATGGTTACTGAAATAATTTAGACAATTTTTCTACGACGGTTTTATTAAGAAACCATCCTCAAAAAATATTCCACGATGGTTTTTTGCAAAAACCATCATGGAATTATAAGCTTCCACGATGGTTTTTGCAAAAATCGTCGTGGAATGCCTTACATTATCATAGCATTCAAAATGCTGTAATAGGCTTCCATGACAGTTTTTGCAAAAACTATAGTGGAATGTTGATAATGCTGTAATAGGCTTCCATGACGGTTTTTGCAAAAACAGTTGTGGAATGCTGCAAAAAATCACAGCATTTCAAATGCTGTGATAGGCTTCCACGACGGTTTTTACAAAAACTGTGGTGGAACACTGTAGAAAACATAGCATTTTAAATGCTGTTGCTAGGCTTCCACAATGGTTTTTGCAAAAACCGTTGTGGAATGTTCATTTTTTCCATTTAAATTTTTGAAACATGCGCCCACCTCCATTTTTAATCATCGTCACTCTTTCTCTAAAATCCCTCTTTGTCTCTCTCTAAAATCCCTCTCTCTCTCTCCCTTGTCATCGCCTCTTCACTGCCAATAAGCTCCCCCTCCCTCTCTCTCTCCTCTTCCCCCTCCTTCTCTTTCTCCTCTTCCCCCTCCCACTCTCTCTCCTCGCCCCACCCACCCTCACCCCGCCCCCCCTACACCCTACCGTGGCCCACATTGCCCTTCGCCCCAACCACCCCCTTCCCCCCTACCCCTCACCCCACCCTGTACCCACCCTACCCCCCCTCGTGCCCCCACCCCCCACCGCACCCCCTTGCCCCCTCACCCCAACCCCGCCCCACACCGCGCCCCCACCCCCCCCCCCCCCCCCCCCACCCCCACCCCACCTCGACTCAACCACCCCCACCCCACCCCCCCTCGCCCCGCCCGCCCTCCAATCATATGTGTAATTGTGTATATGTGAATATGTGTAATTGTGTGAATATGTATAATATATGAAATTGTGTAATTGAAATTAGAAATTTATGAATATGTGTAATATGCAAAATTATGTGAATATGTGAAATTGTGTAGTTCAAATTGTAAACTTGTGAATATGTGAAGATGGGAATATGTGAAATTATGTGAAGATATGAAATTGGGAACTTGCAATTGTAAACTTGTGAATATGTGAAATAATGTGAATATGTGTAATATGTGAAATGTTGTAATTGAAATTGCAAATTTGTGAATATGTGTAATATGTGAAATTATGTGAATATGTGAAATTGTGTAGTTGAAATTGTAAACTTGTGAATATGTGAAATTATGTAAAGATATGTATGAAATTGGGAACTTGAAATTGTAAACTTGTGAATATGTGAAGATGTGAATATGTGAAATTGTAAATTTGTGAATATGTGTAATATGTGAAACTTGTAAATTTGTGAATATGTGTAATATGTGAAATTGTGCAATTGATATTGTAAATTTATGAATATGTGTAATATGTGAAATTATGTGAATATGTGAAATTGTGTAATTGAAAATGTAAACTTGTGAATATGTGACGATGTGAATATGTGTAATATGTGATTTAATATTACTATGTGTGTGTTAGTTTTTGCTTAGTTTGCATAAGTACAATGTTGGAGGACATTGGATGTTGGCACTTATTTTGCCATGGGAGGACTAAATATATTGGCTTGATCCCCTCAGACACCCACCACGTGAGGATTTCATATCAGTCACAAGATTGTAAGTATTAATGTTCTCTTATAAAATTAAATATTTGTGTCCCACATAATTGTATCATCTATTAATTCATTTAAACATGACACATTGTTAGGGCGCTTAACGATTGGAAGCTTCAAGCGGGAAGTGGTGTCACAAACCGACCAAACAGAATGTTATATTCCAAACGTAAGTGTCCAAGACAACAAGAAAACATAGAATGTGGGTTTTTTTATTCTACGTTTCATGTGGGATATAATTACAAGTGGTATACAAGGCCTAGGAAAAAGAGATTTTTATCTACATACAGATATACATGAAGTTAGATTAGTGTGGGTATAATTTGCAAACAGGTATGTGCTCTCTAGATAGATAGATGGCAATAGTAGATAAACAATTGCTTGAAATAGCTCAAATGTAAATGTCGTAAATACCTTGTAATTTCAATAAACATCAATTTTTGTATGCAATCAGGGCCTTGTTGTAATGGATAACACACGGGACTGGCCATTCCCTGGGAAATAAAAAATTTTTGGAGATTTTTTTTTTGTGGTGACACTAATTTTCCACGATGGATTTCAGAAAAACCATTGTGGAATCAAAAGCTTCCATGAGGCTTCCATGACATTTTTTGAGGAAAAAACCATCATGGAATCTAAGCTTCCATGACGATTTTTAAAAAACTGTCATGGAAGCCTTTGATTCCACGACGGTTTTTAGAAAAACCATCATGTAATCTCAAAGCTTCCATGACTATTTTTATAAAACCATCATTGAAGGTTAGATTCCATGATGATTTTTTAAAAAACCATTGTGGAAGATGCACACCCGCATCCCCCTTTTTACGAAAATTTTCCTATTCCATGACGGTAAAAAGCCGTCGTGAAAACTCCATTTTGTACCATGACTAAAGTTTTCACGACAGTTTTTTAGCCTTCGTGAAATTTTTTCATGACGTTTATGAACTGTCATGAAATCCGCAGTCTGTAGTAGTAATGTTTCCTACATATCCATCCAGTATCTATTCGAGATCCAATTTTGGTTCAAACTGAGATATTATTTATTTTAACTTTTAAAATAAATATCTCAATTGTTGTTGAAAATCTATTTCAACTTTTAAAAAAGATATTTTTCACACTTTGATAACAACCATATATCATAAAATCAAGGGATATGTTTGAATCAATAAATCATGAAAACATGCCACGTGTAGTCCCAGAGTACATATGTGGCACACGCATAGTGTTGACTGTGTGCTGTGTGAATTTCTAATTCTAGCACTAGAGATTAAAAATATTCCAAGAAATTTCTATTGACCCATCCAAAAGAATGTTATAGAGCTAGTAAGGAGACCCAATGGATATACATAATTCAAGCTCCAATTATTATTTATAATTTAATTATCTCATAATTAAATTAATAATAGTTATAAACTTCAGTTTTTGCCATTATCAGAAATCAAAGCTACATTCCAAAATTATATACATAACTATGTGGAACCTTAAACATAAAATTTTGACAATAAGGTTGTCCATTGATATAAATCATTTTCCATGTGATAATACCCTCCACAATAATATTCATAATTAAAGCTAAGTTTATAATTTTCTGTGCAACCTCTCTAATTACTTCTTTGTCCATGAGTTCTATTAATTCTTTAATGGATGACCTTTTACGAACAAATCATAAATGAGGATTTTGAGAATGGCAAGATGTTTATATCCAAGTTCCCAAATCAATATTCAGGGGAATATTATCTTAATATCCTATCTGGTTGGAGTTTTGGATTCCATATCTGTCAGAAATGTTCCCAGCAACCTATGTTAGTATGCCTCCAATATACCGAGTTTTTGATCGTGTATTTATAGATCTCACCTATTGGTAAGCAAAAGACATAGTAAATAGATATGAGTCCACCAATCACCTCAGGATTAAGGTATGATCTATAAAATGAACAACAATGATAGAATTCTAATTTCTTGTTGCACAATTACACAAGAAATTAAATTCTATCTTGATCTAGGTCTAGTGTATTCTGAATGCATTGATGTCTCCATCCAGTGATCACAACATTACTATAATCTAGAGAAGATTATTCCACCAAATTGAGAATAGACAACATGACAATTTTAAGCAAGATAGAGTGTCTAGCTTTATCTACTGATTGTAAACCAAGATTTATACTAGTATATATAATCATATCATATGTATTATGAACACTTCTATACATGATTATAGACTTTTATAAGTATTGAAAACTTTATGATATTTGTATTATGAACACTTCTATATATCATGGAGAATATCGAGGAATATTATTTATTAATAATGCAATACTCTATTTCTCATAATGTCCAATTGGGATAAAATGACATGCTTTAAAAATACTAATCCCATCATAATCATGTACTTTCCAACCCACCCATGCATAAGCTAACTATTTGGATACATGCCTTAAAACATGTGATGCTTTTGTAATTGATATATTTATAAATAAATAAATAAATAAAAGGAATTTTTCTTTATATTTGTGTGCATATATTTTAAATACTTTATGAATATTATTAAAATTTTATAATTATCTATGTGACTTTAAATATTATAATAAGTATTATATAAAGGAGGATAATATTTAAGGATGATAAATAAAATAAATAATATATAATTAATTATTCAATTTAAGTACTAAATCTTTAATTGAGTGTTGCTAGTATAGGTCATTTCTATTAAGAATGGAGCAGTCTTAATCTAATCGTTAATGTAGTGTCATTAGAGTGCACTGTACATAATGTGATTATGTAGGATTGAAACATAATGTTGTATGAATAACTAAATAATTTCTATTAAAATATAACAAGTTCTAATTATATCAAACTAATGGTCATATATAAGATTATCCTGCTCCTGAGTTATTTGCAGACTCCTATTTATGAAATTATGTCTTTCTATTTACTCAGTATGATTCAAAAATCAAACATATCCCTTGTGTTTTTGAGGCATGATGAATTAGGTAATTGGAAATGTTAATATTATAAGCTAAAATCCATTCCTTCTTTAACGAGAAGTAGATAAATAATTTTCTTAAATATTGATTTAGGTCTTGAATAATATGAGCACTCAAATTCGTGATTAGTTTAGGAATTTATTATATACTAGAGAATCAATGGTACTTAAAGATAAAGATGTAATTAGACAAGCTAACATATTTTACTTAACTCTAATTATGAACTATTTGTGGATGATCAATTTATATGTAATGGCTATATCAAATGGTTGACTTTGGATTATGAGTAATTACTTAAATAATTTCAAAATTACAATTCCAAGTTTTTAGTGGATTAATGTGATGAAGCATGTATAGCCAAGAAGTGAAGGCCGGTCGACTGGCTTGTGCCTTTCTTGGTCGACTAGATCATTGGAGCTCAGAATAAAAGTTTTTTCTTTTTTTCCTTAATTGACTTTGAATTTTGAAAACTTTTAAATATTTAATTTGTTTCCCTTTTTGTTGATAATTTCTTATTTCGAGTATGGGAACTTTTATTTTAAATTTAGGATTATTTTAAGTTTTCAAATTTTAAGCAGGTTAATCTCTTTTTTTATTTTTAATTTTTAGAATTATTTATTTTTTTCTTTTTATTTACAGTTTCCCATTTCTATTTAGGTCAATGAAATTAGAGTGTTTTACTCATTGTTTTCTAGTTTTCTTCCTATTCTTTAGGATCAATGAGTGATTGACGCCTATTCTTCAGGTATTCTTAATGAGTCAATAGGTTTATAGAAGTCTTATCTTCCAATATTCAAAGAGAACCAACGGATTTTCTAGCATTCTAATTAAATCAGTGGATTCTAAGAATTTATTCTTTTTACCTATTCTTTTCTACACTTCCACTACATCAATTGGTATCAAAGCCAAATGCTCTTATATAGATTTCTCCCCTTGTCACCTTCTTGTAGCCTCGACGCTCATGAGTTTGATAAATTTTTTGCTCCCAAAGTGGTTCATACTAAATTCGCGAAATAGATTCTTTTCTATTATTATCATCACTATAAGTCGTTTTAGATTCAAGGTTGAATCTTTTTGACCCTGGAGGGAATGATGCAATGTGTATGACCTAGATGTGAAGGCCAGTCAACTGGATTGTGCCTTTCCCAGTCGACTAGATCTTTAGAGTTGGGAACAAAAGTTTTTCTATTTTTCCTGAATTGATTTTGAATTTTAAAAACTTTTAAATTTTTGATTGTTTCCTTTTAGCTAATAATTCCTTATTCCAAGTTTATGGTCTTTTATTTTAAATTTTAAATTATTTTTATTTTTCAAATTTTAAATAGGTTAGTTTCTTTTTATTTTTTATTTTTGTAATTATTTATTTTTCTATTTTTATTTGTAGTTTCCCAATATTATTTGGGTCAATTTAGGCTATAAATACATTAGTCCTATCATGTGCATAAGGGAGGCTAATTTATTAATGAAATTAGAGTGTTTTAGTCTCTGTTTTTTAGTTTTCTTGGTATTTTTTACAATCAACGAGTGATTGATATCTATTCTCTAGTATTTTGAGTGAATCAACATGTTTATAGAAGTATTATCTCAGATATTTAGACAGAAACATTAGATTTTCCAAAATTCTAATTGAATCAATGTATTCTAAGAATTCATCCTTTTTTCCTATTTTGTCTCCATTTCTGTTACATCAATGTAAGAATTAATAAAAGAGTTTGGTTAATAGATTGGTTTTATTAGAACTTGAAATTATGGGTCTATTACTTCCCAACCAACCTTAAAAATATTGTCTGAACAAGTGAAATTATTGATTTGATTAATATTTTTAGAATTATGGAATTCTGAATTAATACTTTTAGAATTATTAAATATTAAGATTATTTAATAACAATTAATAATTAACTTTAGAAGATGCATAGTAGGTCCCAGCACTATGTGTGTGGCGTGCATCAGTATAAGGCAGGGTTTCATGTGTAGTCCAAGACTTGTTTACTAAGTTTCTAGTTTCTAGAAGTTTCTAATTTTGAAGGATCTGATTTTTTCCAAATTAGGAATTTGAAATTTAGAAACAGATCAGACTGAGTAATAAATAGAATTTTTCTCTCCTAACTACTAGTTGGTGCCACATACAGATACTATATTTGTGTGTGACGCCTCGGCTAGATAAGAAAAGGGAAAAGTTTATCTTTTATTTTATTTAAATATGTGATATTTAATTTAAAATAATAGAAGCTTTTAGAGTTAATCGAGACTCTTATTCTCGGTGAGTAGAGGACTCTTATATTCATTCTACATACAATTGAGAGTCTTGGTTGAACGACAAAAATTCTATGAAACCCTAGCATATATGTGTAGGTGAGAGAGAAAGAGAGAAAAAGTGATTTATTCTTAGTCTTGTTTTGCTCATGTGTTAGGATTAGTAGAAGGCTAAAATTAGTTAAGTGATCCTAGAAAACCAATTTCTTTTATGCCCACACATACGTCCGTTTGGTGCCAAGGACTAGGCAAGAAAGATGATGGTTTCATATAAAGAACAATTCCCGTCGTAAAATTTTGACCTAATCATTTTAATCAGGTTAGCATAAATTTTATATATATTTATTAAGCATTAATTTAATATAATCCATAGCATTATGCTCAAAATTTTTATGAAATTTTTTTGTTATATACATTCTACATCTGTACCATGTTTCGGTATATTTTCTCTAAAATCATTTTAGAATTTCAATACCAACTCCCACATGGCCAAGCTCTTTAACCGCTTGCCACCCTTGCTTGAGTATGACCCAACATTTTGCCGCTCCTATATGCGAGCAACAAAGCCCTGACACCACATCCCCTATATGTGTGGACCTCGTCCAACCTAATTCTTGCGCCACTAAATGATTTTTACATTGAAAAATCCTTTTTATCCTCACGGAGTTAAAATCTCACTACTCACAAACAATAGGTTCCAGTCTAGTCGACCAATTATTTTATAAGTAGTGGGGTTTTAACTTTAAAGGATTGAATAGAAGTGCTCTTTGCATCATCTAGTCTTGACTTTTGTTCTTTATTTTTTAGATTGTCTTTGATGATTCATTTTGTTCTTTATTTCAATTTTTTTTTAAAAATAAATTGAAAGGAAGGAACCATCATTTCATGTTTCAAAGAATGGATTTAAGGTATTCAGATAATATTGTTTAAAACAACAGGACACCCTAAATGGAAATTTCTAAGTGCAAGAATGCCGTATTGAAAAGTGAAATTACCAGTATTAAAATAATACTTTCATTATTTAACATTTACCTATATTTGTATATTTATTTTTATTAAATGTTTGAATAATTTATATATATATACATACATATATATATATATATATATATATATAATGCAGGAACAATCTGCAAGGTCACTTAGAGAAACAACACTTTTGTGGCTTGTTTTTCAATCTTACCATTTTTTATGAGAAAGTTTGAAATATATTACTTCTAAAGAGTATAAAGATAAAATTGATCATAAGTATTTTAAATTTGGACAAGATGAGCAACACTTATCTAAGGATATGTTGGTCTTTTTAGCTAAACAAATATAAAATGTAGTAGAACACAATTTTACTAGTAGAAAAAGGTATAGCATTTAATTTATTTCAATTATGACCCTTCCCAAATCAAGGTGCACCTTATCTTATCCTATATTGTCGACCTCATGATGAGTCAAAATACTTGCCAGCCTTGAAAAGTAGTTATAGGGTATTTGGCTATTGTGAAAAGCTCTTATATGTTGTAATAAGAAGAAAAAAATTACTTCAGTATAAAACTTTCACATGCTATAATATCTTTAAGCAGAATTGGTTCCAAACATTAATTCTAACTATTGGAGAGATTGTAATATATCTCTCTAACATGTTTAAGATCAAAAGAATACATTACTATAAGTAGAAGACACATTTTTTATGTGTTTTTAGTTAGCATAAGGCACCGCACTGCTCGAAGTTGAGGCCATGGCATTGAAACATGCAAACAACACACAAAGAAGTAATGAGCCCAGTGTTGTGGTGCCTAGGCACTGGTCTACGTAGGCATGGCATTGCGACATCTAGTGTAGTGCACCTAGCACCAGCGCCAAAAAAATTGGTACGGCGACACTTACTCGAGCTGTTTCGTAGTGAAAAATATGTTCTTTATAGATGTTCTGAGCTAATATAATCATTGGTTATGTACTTTCATACTAACCTGAATATCTATTAGTAACAGACAACTCCGTTATAATAGTTACATTGATTCATGAATAGATACCTTTATAAATAAAGAGATACCTTTAAGTAAAGGTTGTATGAGTTGAACTGGTTGTGTCCATTTATGAAACGGCACCCCTATCAATTGTTAAACTTTAGAATTGTTACAGAATTCATATATTGTTCTCAAAAACCATATTATTGCAAGATATTATATTCAAGAGTTTGTTGTATATTGGGGGTAATTTGCTGTAAAGCTCGTTAGAAAACTTTGAGAAGTGAAGGCAAATAAAACCTTTAAGGAAAATATTCATACGTGCCTCAAACATATGTTCACTTTCCAGAATTTCCAAGCCTCTACTCTCTCCTTACACATAAATTCTCTAACAATCTTAAAGGTTTAGTCTACTGCGATGGAGGCTAAAAAAGACATGGCATCTTTCCTCAACCTAACTGTCCAACTTGACCATTTTGATGGCACCAACTTCAGCCGCTCAGAAGGGAAGTTGTTTTTCTTACTCACAGTGCTCAAGATCGCTTATGTGCTTGATCCAAAGATAGAGCCACTCCTTGCGCCAAAGGAGGACGATTCTAATGCCGTCAAAGCCACTAGAAAGAAGAGGGAAGATTATGAAGTTTTATGTCATGGACGTATTCTCAACACTCTTTTCGATTGTCTTTATGATCTCTACCACAACATGGAGTCCTCGGTGGAGATATGGAACGTCTTTGAATACAAATACATTATCAAAAAGGAAGGTACAGATAAATCCCTGTTTTTAAATTTTTGAAATTTTCTATACTTGACTCCAAGTTCATTCTAGAACATATGCATGAATTGCAAGTCATTGTTGCAAAACTCAAAGAGTTGAAGGATGAGATTTCTGAATCATTTATAGTTGGGCACTATTATTACTAAATTAACCCAATCTTGAAATGGTTATAGAAAGAATCTCGTCCATAGGAGGAATGACATAACTCTGGAGGAGTTGCAAAAACACTTGATTATTGAAGAGGAGACCAAGTCTCGTGATCCCAAGGGAAAACTTTTGGATTTTTCTAAAGTTAATGTAGTTGAAACTAGTAAGTTTCGAAAGCACTTCAAGAATAACAATGACGAGAAACGTAAAAGGTCTGATAATGACTTGACAAAGTTCATCAGAAATTGTTTTTTTTTTCTTTTACGAGAAAAAGGGCCATAGATAAAGTGCAAGTACAAGAAGAAAAAGGAAGAAGTGAACCCCAACAAAGCCAATATTATTGAAGAAAAATCCAAAGAGATTTGTGTTATAGTCTCTAAGGTGCAAATTAGCATGATTACCAAAACAAACATGGCTGCAACAAAATCCTATGATTGATGGCTTGATTTTGGTGCCACCATTCATGTTTGCAATGACAAGAACTTATTCTTGTCATATACGATGGAGAAAGAAAGAAAAAAGGGTCCTCATGGGGAACCATGACATAGTGGTGGTTGCCGAAAAAGGAGTGGTGGAGATCAACTTTACTTTGGGGAAGAAAGTTACTTTGAACAATGTCTTCCATGCACCCGATATTAGAAAGAATCCTGTATCCACTTCTCTTATATGGACGAATAATCTTAAGATTGTATTTGAGGGAACAATTATATTGTATCTAAGAATAGGTCATTTATAGGAAAGAGTTATTCTTGTGATGGCATATACAAACTTAGTATTAATAATAATAAATTGATGAATTCCATTTATATTGTTGAGTCCTTTGATATTTGGCAGGCTTGTTTAGTACACTTAAATTTTAGATCTTTGAAATACATGTTTAAACATGGTTTGATTAATTGCAAAAATGAAAAATATGAAAAATGTGAGATATGTATACAAGCAAAATTAACAAAGAACCCCTTTTCCTAAAGCCGAAAGAAATACTCAAATAATAGATTTAATTCATGCCGATATTTGTGAGCATAATGGAATTTTAACAAAAGGAGGAAGAAGATATTTTATCGCTTTTATTAATGATTGTTCTAGATTCATATATGCGTAATTAATTAGAACAAAAAATGAAGCCTTAGATAAGCTCAAAATTTTCAAGGCTAAATTTGAGAACCAAAAAGATAAAAAAAATCAAAATGGTTTGAAGTGATAGAGGTATTAAATATTGTTCTAATGATTTTAATGTCTTTTTTGAAGAGCATGGTATTATTCATCAAAAGTCAGCCCCATTTACTCCTCAACAAAATGCTTTCACTGAAAGATAGAATAAGATTTTTATGGACATGATTAACTTCATGCTTCTTAATTCTAAATTGCCTAATAACTTATGAGGGAAGCTTTACTTACGGCATGTCATGCTCATAATAGGATGACATCTATGAAAACACAAGTCTCTCCATATGAAATGTGGAAAGGAAGGAACCATAATTGATGTATTTAAGGGTGTGGGGCTGCTTAGCCTTCCATAGAATGCATGACCCGAAAACATCAAAGTTAGATGCAAGAGGTATTAAATGTGCTTTTGTGGGGTATGATGAAAATTCCAAGGCATATAGGTTGTTAAATCTAGATTCTAATATGACAGTGGAATCAAAAGGAATTGACATCATCGAAAATAAATTTATAACTAATTCTACAATTGAATTGGAATATAATGTTGATCAACTATGTGACTACACTTTCAGTACCTCCACTAATAAAATGAAAGAGTCAATGACATCTTTCAAATTGAGAAGAAGTCAATGTGAAAGAAAAGAAAAGAGTTTAGCACTGGTTTTTGATTCATCTCAAGCTTTGATCTTCTTGGTTGAAGGAGATAGAAATTGTGGTGTAGTTAATAAAATACCATTGTTCCTACATGTTGAAGAAGATCCTAAGACATTTAATAAAGCCATGTCATCTAGAGATGCCTCCTTTTGGAGAGAGGCTGTAAATGATGAAATGGATTCAATAATGTCTAATGGAACTTAGGTTTTAGTTGATCTCCCTCCTAGATTGAAACTGATAAGCAACAAGTGGGTGTTTAGAAGAAAGTACAACACCGATGGGTCTATACAAACATTCAAGGCTAGATTGGTAGCCAAAAGCTTTAAATAAATGCATGCTATTGAGTACTTTGATACATATGCTCCAGTAGCTAGGTTGGCATCTATTAGAGTGCTATTTACAATTTCTTCAATATATAATTTGAATGTGTACCAAATGGATGTAAAGACAGCTTTTCTAAGTGGTGACCTTGATGAAGAAATCTATATGGAACTACCTGAGGGGTTTGTGATGCCTAAAAATGAAAATAATGTTTTCAAGTTAGTTAAGTCGCTTTATGGATTAAAGCAAGCACCAAAACAATGGAATAAAAAAAATTATTTAGTTAAATTATCTTATGGTTTTAATCATAATAATGTAGATAAATGTATTTATTCTAAATTTACAAATGATTTTGGTGTGATTATATGTTTGTATATTATTGGCTTGCTTATTTTTGGAACAAAGATGCAAAGAGTGAATGATACTAAGAAGTAGCTAACTTCATTATTTAAGATGAAAGATCATTGGTGAGGTTGATACTATCTTAGGTGTGAAAATAAGGAAGCACAGTAGGGGTCACTTGTTGTGTCAATCTAATTATATTGAGAAAGTGCTTCTTAAATTCAATCATTTGAAGTTTAAAGAAAAAAATACCCATATGATTCTAGGAGTAAATTACTTGAAAATGATGGTCGAGCAATAGCATAGCTTGAGTATGCTAGTGCGATTAGTAGCATGATGTATGCCATGCACTATACAAGGTCGGACATTGCATTTGTGGTATAAAAAAGGTCAAGATTTACAAATAAGCCAAGTGTTGAACATTAGATAGCAATTGGAAGGATACTTGGTTATCTTAAAAAGACCACTACTTTAGGTTTGTTTTACAATGATTATCCCATAGTATTAGAAAGGTACTCGGATGCTAGTTGAATAACCAATGCAAAGGATAATAAATCCACATCCGGTTGGATTTTCACTATTGTAGGAAAAGTTGTATCTTGGGCTTCTAAGAAACCAACGTGCATCACTCACTCAACGATGGAAAGTGAGTTTATAGCACTTGTGGCTACAGGCAAAATATAGAATGGCTAAGAAATTTAGTGTTTAATATTGAGTTGTAGATACAACTAATGCTATCTATTTCTTTGTACTATATAGTGAAGTTACATTTTCTAGAGCTTATAATAAAGTTTATAATGGAAAGTCTAGACATATTAGCTTGTGACATGGTATGTAAAACAACTAATAACTGATTGTGTTATCAATATTGTTTATGTTAAGACTAACAAAAACCTAGTGAATTCATTGGTGATGGTAACCCAGCTATGTATTAGTTGTACCACTATTCCATAGTTACATGTGGTAAAAACAAGTCGTTGTTATATGACCTGGTAAGCACGAAAAATTTATTTGTCACTTCTAAGATGTTCAATGAAAAATAGTTATGTGGTTAAGGTTGAGCTTATGCTTTTAATGAAGTTAGTCTCAAAGTAGCTGGAGACATGATTTGAAACTTCACCTAAGTGAACCTAGGAATGGTACCATTACCAACAAGACTGTGGTTTAGTCTTATCAATGTTCATGAATATAGGATAGTGCACAAGGCTGGAATAGTGCAAAAATGATTAGAACATAATTTGAATTTTGGGATATCTCATATGTGATATATTTCCAGTATTTGCTTAAGAGACAAAGTTCAATGCAAAACACATTACTGTCTCGTGAATACTTTGAAGTATATTCACTAATTGAAGGTTAAAATCAAAAGATACCTTTATGTATGTATGAGTTTATCATTGTTTGATCTAAAGAAATATTACAATCTAGTGGATGATTGTTGGAGAGATTATAATATATCTCTCTGACATGTTTAAGATCAAAAGAACACATTAGAATGAGTAAAAGACACATTTTTGATGTGGTTTTTGTTACTACAGGGAGCTACGGCCAACAAAGTTAAGGATGCAATGTCGAAACAAGCACCAACCACACGAAGAGGCAGTCTACCCAGAAGCTGGTGTTGGGCGCCGCGGTGCCTAGTAGATTTGCACGAGCATTTTAATGCAGACCACCTAATGCCGCAGTGTTACGGCCCACCTTTTCGAGATGTCGCTTAGCTTGTTTAAATATAATTCTTCAACTTGATTTTTTTTTACTAATAAGAAATATTAGGTAGCTTTTTTTTTTTTTCTTATAACCATACTTTAAAATAGTTGCAAAAAGTTGCAACACAAATTGCAACAGAGTTGGAGACATAACTTTATAATTATTGAAAACATTTCTTTATACTTGTTATTTTACTGTCATAAAACTTTAAAACTTCCTTTCAAAACAGCAAAAAACTTCTTTTTCTTTAAACAACGGAAAAGCCTATGGTGGCATCCATACCTAACATTTGCATCTGTCTCTTTGCAACATCGAGCTCTTCCATTAGTCATACTAGTCTCCCGTAGGATTACTTATAGCATGAAGGAATTTCTTATGAGCTTTCGCTTAGTAAGTTCAAATGCAACCTCATAAAACATTAAAAACTTTCATCATAAAACATTACTTTTAAACACTTTGCATAAAATTTTCTTCATGAGCCTTTTCTTGTAAACTTTTTTCATAAAGTGTTTTTTATAACCCCTTCATGTAAAGATTTCTTGAACTGTTTTTCATAAACAATTCTTATAAATATATCGAAAAGAAATGCAAACAAGGTCATAATATGTGATTTCATTTATGCTCATTTATGACTTTTTATCATCATTCCTAATTTTCTTCAATTATCGGCCTAAGTGTACGTACCAAACATTATGCATGACATGACTTAATGTAATCTTCATGAACATTATGCATGACACTCCCCTTGAATCTAGAGGCTGGTGCGATACTTTCTTCTTTTAACTTGAGGGTTAGATTATCAATCTTGTAATCTTAGTGAACATTATGCATGACATGACTTAATGTCTAAATCATTAAAGATAGCAATTACAAACATATTACAAATCATAACTTGAACTTTTAAAACATTATGCATGACAAATACAAATAATTTTTAAACAAAACAACTAGAAATACATTGCAAGTTTTGACTTGATCTTTAAAACTTTATGCATAACAAACGCAAGCATACAACATATTTAAAGCATCTGAAATTCATTTTCTTTATGCTATAGGTGACGTTTGAAACTTACCTGGATAATATTAGGTTTGGTGCCCTAAAAGTTATGACATTGTACATATTGTATTGTTAATAAATAAATATAGTGACATTTATAATTATTTTGGTTGATTATATGTATTATGAATACCTTTATAAATATCAAGAAAATTCCATGATTATTTATGTGATTATAAATTTAGCATATCATAGGGATAAAATTTATAGATAATAATCTAAATAGTCTGTAATAATAAATTAAAATTTGTGATTTTTAATTAAATATTACAAGTAAGGACTAATCTCATTTAGAATGAAATAGTCTTATCTGGGCTATTAATGTAGAGACATTGGATTAGAGGTACTTTATATAATGAGATTAGATAGGACTAGGCCAGGTAAATTAAGAATCTCTAATAATTATCCGTTATAAATATAGTATTCAGATTTATCACTATAATGATCTTATATTTGACAGTCTTAATCCTTAGTATTTATTAGACTTTTATTTATGACATTATGTTTTTTGACTTGCATGCTAAGATTTGTCTAAATACAAATCATAACTTAGCATCTTAGAAACATAATGCAAAAAATGGCTAGGAATAATTTTATACAGATATGGAATCTATTTCTTCCTTATGAAAGTTAGAAAAATAGTTCTCTTGAGTGATAATTTAAGATTTGAACAATAGAACGCTCGTTCAAAATAAGATTATAAATTAACTATTCATTAGAGAATTCTTGAAACTTAAGAATAAAGATGTAATAAGAGATGTGAACAAAAATTGAACCTAGCTCTTATTATGAACTATTTATCGAGGACTGACTTACAATTAATGATTATATCAATGGACTACTCGCTAATTTTCTTTGAGTAATTTCACTATGATCTCAAGAGTTCAGTTTCAGGTTTTTAGTAGAGTAACACTGAAATTAATAAATTTGGCACATTAATTAAAGAGTTTAATTAATGGTCAAATTTATTAAAGCTTGGGTTATAGGTCCATAGGTTCCCAATGCCACCTCTGTAATGCTATATTGGATTTAATGCATAGAATGAATTATACATATTTGGTTTAGAATTATTAAATTTTGAATTAATTATTTCACACTTGAATTATTAATGTGACACATAATGTAATGTGATAAATGTTGTCATAATCTAACTTAGCATTAGTTAATTAATTAATTGATTATATTTAACTAATGAGATTAGTTAAATATGGTTTTTAAATTAATTAATTAATAATAATTGAATAATAAGGTTATTTGAATATAATTTTAATTTTGTGTGTGACATATGTGTGGTGGGACCACCTTTTGTCTTTTCTTAAATGGGCACAAAATTAAATAATTAATTGATTAATTTAAAAATCTAATTTTCAATAAATATGATTTATTTTTTGAATTTAGATAAATATTTATATATATATATATGGTTTTGAACCAAATCTTTTATATATATATATATATATATATTAATATGAGAGTAAACGTGCTTTACTTTTGAGGAAAAAAAAAAACAAAACGCAAACGTACATTTTCATAAACATATATATATATATATTAATAATAATCATAATTGTGATTTGTTTTAAATTAAAAAAAAAAGAAAAAAGATTATGTAGAGTATATCCCTTTCCATATATTTGATATGATGGTTATTTCAGATTTAAAGTAAATTAATTAAAAAATAACTAATTGCTAAGATATAAAAAGGTGGAGATAATATTTATCTCTACAGATCTATTATTCACATAACTTTTGCAGAATACTCAGAGAGAAAAACTAAGAGTTCTTCTCTAAAAAAAAAGTCTGTTATCTCACGTGTTGAGTACATAGCAGATTTAGAAAAGTGTAAGGTTAATTCATTCTTGTAGTTTGACACCCACTCATCTTTGCATTGGTGTGGAGGCTTGGCTTGGAAGATCGTAGTGTCAAAGAGGAAAGCTAGGATACCCTGATAGTCTTCAAAAAGGTTAGTAAAATTCTCAATTTTTTCTATTATTAATTAAAATTATATAACTATTCCCGATTAATAAAGTTTTAGAAAAATTTTATTTGTCAATGATCTGTTCCTTTCGTTGCATTTCATATTTTATTCCAACAAATGGCATCAGAGCATGTTATAGCATTTATAATTTTAATTAACATGATTTATTTTGATAATATTATGTTTTTGATGCATGTTTGTTGACATTTTGCATCTTTGTAATTTTTGTTTATATGATAAATAGTTACTTTATAAATGAATTTTTAGTCGTTAATTATATGGTCTTTTTAAATTGGTAATTTTATCTTCTATTTGATTAGATTAAATTTATGTAAGCCAATAAAGAGACACAAGTTTTTTGTAATTTATTATTAATTTTCTCTTTCTATTTTTTTCTTTTCTTTTCTTCACTAGATGCACATGGACTGCCTGTTGCCTTCATTAAATGCGCCTGACTTGTTCAATAACAACGATTAGAACCTGTGCTTCTTAAATGCACTTCACGTGCAATTTTTTTTTAAAAAATATTACATAAACATATGCACTTTATGTGCAACAATAACTCCTTCTGCAGAATTTCAGCCTTTCCTTCATTTTTTTTATCCTTCTTCCCTCTGCAACGTTCCACCGTGAGCATGTGTATAATAGCAAACCAACTGCAGCAAAGCTACACTCGGTTACTTCTGTACCGCTGTGATGGCTCGGCCATAACTCCATCGGGCACTGCAGCTGGGCACACTTGCTATAGTCCCCGTGGAGGAGCAGCGGGGTAGAGCATCCTGCGTCTGGCTCTCCGGTGCCGTAGAGATTCAAGTTGTACGGCCAACGAAAGGCGGCGGCGTTCCGCCAGGAAGCGGCTAGTTTGAGCAAATGACTGTTACACGTAGAGAATTTTTTTTTTTGGTGAAGAAGATGAAGTCCATTGGGATACTTTTAGTAACCCAAAGGACTGTTGGCCCAGTTAAGAACTTAGGCCTATCATAAATTTAAAAAGTAACCCAGTAGATTGTGGCATAGTTAACTACGTGATGAAGGCTACAAAAATTGGAGCAGGGATTTAAGGGACTTATGTAATTACAAGAAGACCTGTGTAATTCTTTTTTACCTCATTTTTTTGGGTTATAATTTAATTATCCAAAAGAATCTGGTCAAAAATTTATTGTTTATATTCATACTTTATTTTTATGTGATGATTGTGATAACATGTTCATGCATTGTAACATGTCGAATAGGAAAGTCCCAACTTATAGTTATTGTAACATGACATGCATACACTTGCATATTATTTCATCTTTTATAAAGTTGTTT
Organism: Artocarpus heterophyllus; assembly: GCA_025403435.1. NCBI lineage: Eukaryota > Viridiplantae > Streptophyta > Magnoliopsida > Rosales > Moraceae > Artocarpus > Artocarpus heterophyllus. The sequence goes on along the minus strand of CM046327.1, from coordinate 7,651,229 downwards.
ATAAAATGATTTAATATATGTTAGAATTAATTTACTGAGATTAAATTAATTAGGTTGGTTTTATAGAATTTTACTTTATTTTATTAATCAACCAAATAATATGATTTTAGTTTTAATAGCTAAAACTTGGTAAAATTCACATTAATTCTAAGTTATCTAATTTTAAATTGTTTAATGTTGGGTAGCTTAGACAATTCATAATAAATTTAGATTTTTAGAAAATCTAGTAATTTATTTAAGTGTAAATAGGATGAGATTACGATATAAGCTAGTAATTAAAAATTGTTTTTATTTACTACAATTATGAAACATTGGATGTTTCATAAGATAAAATACATCTTTCTAAAATAATGAGTGGGAGAAGGTAATATGACAATATAACCTGCGGTCTCCACTATTAGCACAACATTGTGAGATTTAGGTGGCGCCTCGCGACGCTTTGATTTCATCCTCCCTATGGAGGGTGTCTATTAAATCAATAATATGGTTGGCTTCCAAGAGATAGGATTTTACAATGTATTTCAAAATTGACCTACCCTACGGTGGCAATTTTGAGTTAAGTTGTTAAAATCTGAAATAATGGATCACACTTATAAGGATATAATTAAATTGTTAACTATATCTTGACCAAAATAAACGGTTGTTAATAAATATAGAAACTAGGAGATATTTTGAATATATTTATTAATTGAGAATGTCTCAATTCAATTCATAAATAATTTGACATATCCTACGACGACACTTTATTTATTAAAATTGAATAATTATAGAATTAGTAAAATAGTTTTTTTTTTGTGTTTTTTCATATGCATTATGCATCATGTTTACTATTCCAAAACATATATTTATGATGTTTATGCAACCATTTAATTTATATCATTTTATTTATTTATTACAGCGACAATGTCTAATCCAATCATCTTTATTCTCTCAAATGTAAAATTAACTAGAGATAATTTTGTCAAGTAGAAGAGTAACATGAACATTGTACTAATTTGTAGAAATTACAAGTTTGTCCTAATGGAGGAATGTCCTCCATCGCCTGCTACCAATGCCCCTCGTAATGTACGAGAAGCATATGATCATTGGATCGAGGCAAACAACAAGGCCTACTGTTTCCTTTTGGCTGGCATGCCTGATGTGCTTAGAATGAAGCACAAAAGCATGGAGACTGCTTATGAGATAATGCAATCTCTATAAGACATGTTTGGCAAACCTTCTAAAAAGGCAGGCCATGAAGCCGTTAAACTGTAATGAATGCCAAAATGAATGCAGGGATCTCGGTCAGAGAACATGTTCTCAACATGTTTAACTATCTCTATGAGGCCGAGGTGAACAGGGCGGTGATGGATGAAGCCACACAGGTGGGGATGATTTTGGAACTCTTCCCTGCGTTCCTTTAGTTCAAAAGCAACTATTTCATAAATAAGCTAAAATATGAGATGACTGAGTTGCTTAATAAGCTGCAAACCTTTGACTCTATTTTGAAAGAAAAGACTAAAGAAGCTGAAGCAAATGTTGTAGAAGCTCAAGCCTTCTCTTCTGCTCGAAAGAATAGGAAGAGGAAGAGAACTGAAGGAAGTGGTAAGTCTAAGAATGGAGGGCAACCTAAGAAGAACAAAAGTAACAACAAAAGAAGCTCAAAGCAAAAGAAGCCCAAAGGAAAATGTTTTCACTATGGCGTAGTTGGGCACTAGAAGAGAAACTGCAAGAAGTATCTTCAGGAGCTCAAAGAAAAAAAGAACAATGGTAAATTAGATTTACTCACTTTAGAAGCTTGTTTAGTTGAAGATGATACTTCACCTTGGATAATTGATTTAGGGGCAACTAACCATGTTTGTTCTTCTTTGTAGATGCTTAGTTCTTCAAGGGAACTTGCCGACGGGAAACAGACATGAGAGTGGGAATGGGAGAGGTTGTTCGACAAGAGCAGTGGGAGTCGTTAAACTTCATTTTAGAAATAAGTTTTTAATTTTGGACAATGTTTATTACATTCCTAGTTTTTGTAGAAATTTGATCTCTGTTTCCAAGTTGTTTGAACAAATGTTTGATGTTTCTTTTAATAATAATTATGTTAATATTTCTAAAAATGTTTTGGATATTTGTTCTACACATCTGGAAAATGGGCATTACACTTTAAGGCCTAACGAAAAATCATTGCTTAATACCGAAATGTTCAAAGTTGAACAACCAAAACCCAAGAAGCAAAAGATTTCTTCTGATAATGAAACATACCTATGGCACCTTAGATTAGGTCATGTTAACCTTAACAGAATTAACAGACTAGTAAAGGATGGTTCTTTAAAAGAACTAAAAGTTAGTTCTCTACTAGTTTGTGAATCTTGTCTTGAAGGTAAAATGACTAAAAGGCCTTTCTCAACAAAAGGTGAAAGGGCCTAGGAACCACTTGAACTAATACATTCGGATGCCTGCGGTCCATTGAATGTACAAGCACGTGATGGTTACAAATATTTTTGTCACATTTATTGATGATTATTCAAGGTATGGATACATGTACCTAATGCAAAGGAAATCTAGAACTTTTGGAAAGTTCAAAGAACTCCAAGTAGAAGCTAAAAAGCAATTAGGAAAGATGGTGAAGACTCTTCGATCTGATCGAGGAGAGGAATACCTTGATACTAAATTCAAGGACTATATGATAGAACATGGTATTCTATCACAACTCACCATACTTGGAACACCACAACAAGATGGTGTTGCAGAGAGAAGAAATTGGACGTTGCTTGATATTGTGAGATTCGTGCTCAGCTACTCATCATTACTGTAACGCCCTGAAATTTATTTAGCGTTAATGTACTCTAAATGATGAATTAGTGTGCCATAATTAACGTTTTAACATTTACTAGATTATTTGGTTGGATTTTAGATTTTTGGTTGTTTTGTTAAATTGATGCATTTAAATAATTTATTATTGTTTTAAAATGATGTTTTGAGTTTTAAAACACAACAATTTGTAAAATGTTAAAAATACTCCGTTTTGCAAAACCGTGGGCGGCACATGGTTTTCGCACAGTAAAACCGCCCACCTATTTTCTCTATATATTTCCTTCCTTCCTCTCTCTCTCTTCACTCTCACGTTTCACTCTCTCTCTCTTCCCTCCCATGGTTCTCTCACTCGGCAGCCCTCTCTCTCTCTACATCTCTCTCAAAAATTTTGAACTCCATTTCGAATCCAAGCTTCGGGATAGCAAGGAGGAAGCTTGGGGACGTGATTTGGCAACCGAGAACGCAGATTGAAGCTTCAATTCGAGGTTAGATTCGAAATTTCTAAACTTTTTACAAAATTTTCAATTTTGTGTGTTTTTGAAATCTAGGTTTGTTTTAGCTTAGAAAACCGTGGATTTGAGTTAAATGAACTTAGAACAACTAGAATCTAAGCTTAGATTGAAGAAAAAGGGATTGAATCCAAGATTTTTCATTTTTCCCCTCATTTTCTTATTTTCGGATTTTTGAGGATTTTGAGTTTAAATGTTGTTTAAATGAGTTCAAACATATTTTAGTATGTTTTTCTATCAAGTATAATTGTTTTTCATGCTTGGGAATTGAGAAAAACATGTTAGAAACAAGATTTGGATTTTGGGGATCGAGAAACCCATGGTTGGGATTTCTGGATTTTCCCAGTTCAGCAGGCCGAACTGTGTGTTCGACAGGCCGGAGTGATGATCGGCAGGCCGGTGTTCTTCCGACCGGCAGGCCGAACCTGGGAAATTGTTCGGCCGACCGAACTTTGCTTCCGGCAGGCCGAACTGTGCAGTTCGGCAGGCCGAAGCAGGGCGTCCGGCAGGCCGACTGTGGCATGGAAAATTTTGTGATTTCTACCCGTTTTTACTGTTTTGAACCCTGATTTAAATCCCAACCTTATAGGATGATTTTAAAGGTACAAATGGCACACTAGGACATCATGAAATGGTTTAGTAACATAGAATGTCTCAAACTAGATATTGATTGACTTAGTTGGTATCTAGGATCGTTCGTGGTTCCGTGGAGCTAACGTATAGCGGACCAGGATTACAGTGTGGGGCATCGGCACGAGTATTGAGGTAGGAATTCTACTCTATTTCTTTGGTAGCCTGGTTTTGAAATGATTTGGCTTTAAAAAGGATTTCTATTAAAATGTTTTTCAACGGTTGTTTGAAAATGGATTTATCGGTTATATTTTAATATACCGTGATCTGAAATAAACTTCATAATAAATGTAATTGATAACACTCAGTAATTGGGTTTTGAATGATAATGATAATAAACACAGAGGCATGATGCCATATCAGAGATCAGGTCGTGTAGCGATCGACCTTGGGGGCAGGTCCCGAAACCCAGCTGGGCCACTACGGTGGTGATATCATGGTTTGCCTAGGTAAAAGAAAAGTGGTGTTTTGATTGAGAGAGTAGACTGTTCTGTGTCAGAACGGTTCTACTCAAATTATTTATTTATTTATTTATTTATTTAAGTTTTCTTTGAGTAACTCCTAATTAATGATATGTTTCTTTGCATGAAATTATTTTATAAAACTTAGTCCTACTGAGCCTTTCGCTCACGTTTTATTGTTTTAAATTCCCCCCCCCCTTCTAGGTGGTTTCCCATTTAGGTTTGGAGAAGATTCTTCGGACCGAACTCAGGAACAATAGGAGAATTTATTTATATTTTGTATTATTTAATCAAGGCATGTAAGACTTTAACTTTATTTGTACTTGGACTGTAATTGTATTTATGATATTGTCAGAACCATGTGTGTGCACAAGTTATGGGTTGTGGAACCCATACTCGCGTTTTTATTAAATTATTATTACTTGCTTAATATTTATAAATTCTTTTATAAAAATGTGGTGGAAATCTTCTTATTTCTTATTTAATTTGATCCTTAAACCATTGGTTTTTAATTAAATCCTCTTTTAATTAATCTAAATATTCCGCCATGTCACCTCCCGTACTCCGGGGCGTGACAATTACCTACTTCATTTTAGGGATATACGCTACAAACTGCAGTATATCTTCTAAACATAGTTCCATCTAAGTCTATTCCAAAAACACCTTTAGAGTTATGGAATGGTCACAAACCTAGTATGCAACATATCCGTATATGGGGTGTCTAGCACATGTGCTGAAAGAAAAGACCAAGAAGCTAAAAGTACATTCTAAAGTATTCTTGTTTGTGAGATACCCTAAGAGAACGAGGGGAGGTTTGTTTTATAGTCTACAAAAAAAGAAGATATTTGTATCGACAAATGCCACTTTTCTTGAGAATGATTATATGACAAACTATAAACCTTGTAGCAAAGATGTACTTGAAGAGTTACTTTCTGATCAGATCAGATCACAACTGACAATCGTTGTCAAAGGACAAAATAAGAAGACCTCATCTCTAGATCAGAATGTCATACCACCTTGACGTAGTGGAAGGGTGGTGAGACCACTTGCTCGCTACAGGGAAATTGGAGAAGCATATGTTGCTATCTTTGATAATGGTGAGGATGATCCATTGACATATCATCATGCAATAGAAGATTCTAAAAAGGAGAAATGGCTGGAGGCTATGAACCTTGAAATGGAGTCCATGTACTCCAATTTAGTCTAGGAACTTGTAGTCCTACCTGAAGGGATAAAACCCATGGGGTGCAAGTGGATCTACATGAAGAAAAGAGGAGTGGATGGGAAAGTTGAGACTTTCAAAGCTAGGCTTGTGGCAAAGGGTTATACCCAAAAAGAGGGAGTTGACTTTGCCGTAGCTATATTTAAATCCATTCGGATTCTTTAATCCATTGCTACATGTCTTAATTATGAAATATGGCAAATAGATGTCAAGACTGCCTTTTTGAATGGCTATCTTGAGGAAAGCATCTATATGGTGTAACCGGAAGGGTTTGTAGTCTAAGGTCAAGAGTAAAAGGTTTGCAAGTTGCAAAGGTCCATCTATGGACTCAAGCAAGCTTCAAGATCTTGGAACTTGAGGTTTGATGAGGCAATCAAGTCTTATGGTTTCGATCAAAATATTGATGAACCTTGTGTATACAAGTACATCAAAGATAAAAATGTGGTCTTCTTGGTTCTTTCTGTAGATGATATCTTACTCATTGGGAATGATGTAGGGATATTATCTAATGTAAAGAAATGGCTCGCCAACCAATTTCAAATGAAAGATTTGGGAGAGGCAAGTTATGTTCTTGGAATCCAACTCATAAGAGATCGCAAGAATAAATTGTTGGCGCTATCTTAGGCATCGTATATCGATAAGGTACTTATCAAATTTTTGATGTAAAACTCCAAGAAAGGTAATTTACCTACACGTCATGGAGTTTGTCTTTCAAAAGAGCAGTGTCCTAAGACACCTCAAGAGGAACAAAACATGAGACAGGTACCCTATGCATCTGCAGTGGGAAGTCTAATGTATGCCATGTTGTGTACAAACCTGACATTTGCTATGCAGTGGGTATAGTCAGTTGGTATCAATCCAACCTAGGATTAGATCATTGGGTGGCGGTTAAGCACATTTTGAAGTATCTCAGGAGAAGGACAAACTATATGCTAGTATATTCTAGTGAGAATTTGATTCCCACTGGATACACTGATTCTAATTTTCAATTCGACAAGGACCCACATAAATCTATGTCTGGATCAGTGTTTACTTTTGGTGGTGGAGACACTATTTGGAGAAGCACTAAACAATCATGTATTTCTGATTCAACTATGGAAGCTGAGTATGTGGCTATTTGTGAAGTGGCTAAAAAAGCTGTTTGGCTTCGTAAGTTCTTAAATGATCTGGAAGTTGTTCCAGGCATAGATAAAGCCACTAACACTGTATTGTGATAACAGTGGTGCATGGCAAATTCAAAAGAACCCAAAAGCCATAAAAAGGGAAAGCATATGGAGAGAAAATATCATTTGATTAGAGATAGTACATTGAGGTAATGTGAAAGTTGTGAAGATAACGTCAGATAAAAACCTTGCTGACCCATTTACCAAGACGTTACCTACAAAGAGCTTCGAGAGACACTTGGAAGGCATAGGTTTTAGAGACATCTCTCATCTGCTTTAGGACAAGTGGGAGATTGTTAGGTTTACTGCCCTAAAAGCTGTGATATTGTACATATTGTTAATGAATAAATAACGTGACATTTATAATTCTTTGGTTTGCTTATATGTATTATGAACACTTTTATAAACATCAAGAAAATTTCAAGATTATTTATGTGACTATAAATTTAGTATATAAGTGTTATATGCTTAGGGATGAAATTTATAGATAATAATCTAAATAGTCTGTAATAATTAATTAAAGTTTAGGATCTTTAATTAAATATTACAAGTACGGTCTAATCTCATTTAGAATGAAATAGTCTTATTCGGGCTATTAATATAGAGATATTGGATTGGAGGTATTTTATATAAGAGATTATATAGGATTGGACCAAGTAAATTTTGAATCTCTAATAATCATCCATTATAAATAGAGTATTCAAATTTATCACTATGATGATCATATGTTTGACAGTCTTAATCTAGAGTACTTATTAGACTCTTATTTACGACATTATGTTTTTTGACTTGTATGCTAAGATTTGTCTAAATACAGATTATAACTTAGCATCTTGAAAACATAATGCAATAAATGGCTGGGAATAATATTATACAGATATGGAATCCATTCCTTGCTTATGGATGTTAGAAAAATAGTTCTCTTGAGTAAAAATTTGAGATTTGAATAGTAGAGTGCTCGTTCATAATAAGATTATGAATTAACTATTTATTAAAGAATTATTGGAACTCAAGAATAAAGATGTAATAAGAGAGATGATCAGAAATTGAACCTAGCTCTTATTATGAACTATTTATGGAGGACTGACTTATATCCAATGATTATATCAATGGACTACTCGCTAATTTTCTTTGAGTAATTTCACTATAATCTCAATAGTTCAGTTTTAGGTTTTTAGTAGAGTAACACTGAAATTAATAAATTTAGCACATTAATTAAAGAGTTTAATTAATAGTCAAATTTATTGAAGTTTGGGTTATAGATCCATAGGTCCCCAATGCCACCTTTGTAATGCTATATTGGATTTAATGTATAGAATGAATTATACATATTTAGTTTATAATTATTGAATTTTGAATTAATTATTTTATACTTGAATTATTAATGTGATACAAAAAAATGTTCTCTGTGACATATATATAATGTGATAAATGTTGTCACAATCTAACTTAGCATTAGTTAATTAATTAATTAATTGATTATATTTAACTAATAAGATTAGTTAAATATGGTTTTTAAATTAATTAATTAATTAATAATATTTAAATAATACAATTATTTGAATATAATATTAATTTTGTGTGTAACATATGTGTGGTGGGACCACCTTTTGTCTTTTCCTAAATTGACGCAAAATTAAATAATTAATTGATTAATTAAAAAATCTAATTTTAAGTACATATGATTTATTTTTGAATTTAGATATATATATATATATATATATATATATATATATATGGTTGTGAACCAATTCTTGTATATATATATATAAGATTTTATTATATATATATATTAATAAGATCGTAAAAGTACTTTACGTTTGAGAAAAAAAACAAAACATAAACGTATGTTTTCATAAACATATATATATATATATATATATTAATAAAAATCACAATTATGATTCGGTTTGAATTTAAGAAAAAAGGATAAAGATTATGTAAAGTATTCCCTTTCTATATATCTGATATGGTGTTTATTTTAGATTTAAAATAAATTAATTGAAAAATAACTAATTACTCAAATATAAAAAGGTAAAGATAACAGTTATCCCTACAGATTTATAATTCACATAACTTTTGCAGAAGACTCATAGAGAAAAACTGAGAATTCTTCTCTTAAAAAAAAGTTTGCGATCTCATGTGTTGTGTACATAGCAGATTCAAAAAAGTATGACGTTAATTTATTCTTGTAGTTTGACACCCACTCTTCTTTCCATTGGTGTGGAGGCTTGGCTTAGAATATCATGGTATCAAAGAGGAAAGCTAGGATACCCTGATAGTCTTTAAAAAGGTTAGTAAAATTCTTAATGCTTTCAATTATTAATTAAAATTATATAGCTATTCTTAATGAATAAAGTTTTAGAAAAATTTTTGTTTGTCAACGATCCGTTCCTTCCGCTGCATTTCGTATTTTAGTCCAATGGATAACGCTCTAGCATCCAACTCTATATTTTCCCTTCTATTAGTCGACTTTGTTTCCTATTCAAATGATACCCAACTATTAGCTAACTTTCTTATTACCAACGTACTTGTTAGATAATACTACCTATATGTTAACTTTCCATTCTTTTTACTTAGTTTCATTTCTTATCGATCTATGTATCTTATTGCCTAACATGTCCGTTCCTACTTGATGGTTTCGTTACTTAGCATGATACAGATCATTTTTGGCCTTTGGGTGTTTCGCTAATTTAGAAGGCTTGAGTCCATTTTAGTGATTTCTTAAAAATGATAATTTTACCCTTAATGGATTTTTCATAAGCCTCGTCATTTTATGAAGCTTCTTGTTTTTCTTTACCAGCCCATAACTATCAGTTTATGGAAAAATTCTCGCTAAGGGGCATTTTTTTAAATCAGACATTTCGAGATCCATTTTGGCCATTTTACAAAAAATGTTTATTTTGCCCTTGTTAGGTCTTATTAATCTTTAAAAACCTATTTTAAAGTAAAATTTATATTTCCTTGCTTTTCATAATATTACAAAAAACCAAACATCAGTTTTCTTTTCATGAAAAAACTATTTTGTCAAGACTTTATAGATTTGATCCGTAATGCAAAAATCTTGACAATTACGCTCTTAATGTATTTCTCTTTCTTTTCTTAGTAAAAACTCTTAATCCTTTCAAACTTAAAATCTATGATTACTCACTGCCCACAAAAGTGCAAAAACCAACATTTTCTTAGTGAAAATCAAGTTTTACATGGATTTATGGTTTTAACCTAAAACACAAAAATCTTGACATTTTTGCCCATGATACCAACAATACTCATCTTACAATAAAATGTTCACTTTTTCACAAGGATTAAAACTTACAAAAGATCCATGGTCTAATTCAAACCATTTCATAACGCTTTTCTTTTTTTAATGAAATTTCATAGTTAAAATCTCATAAAATGCATAACTTAAAATTGGTCTAGAATTTTTACGAATTGTCCATGTTTCTTAATTGTTTCGATAAGATATACAACTTTTGTCTTTTAAGTTTTATCAAAATCATTCATCTTAATGGTTTTATTGAAAAGGCAAAACCAAAATCAGCGTGTTTTGGCTTGTTCTAGTTGGAATTCAAATGGAAATTTTCCATGAAAGTTGTCCAGATTGATGTTTCAAATAAATCTTGTGTTGAACTTAGAGAATGATTTGGCCTCTAAAGGCCTCATACACTTAGATCTAAGGGCCTCCATGAAAGTTGGAACTTAACTTCCTTTAACTTGTTTTCCCAAGGTTTAATCATATTCAAACATTTCCAAAAACACTATCAAGTATTTAATACTTCTAATAATCACGGCATAATATTTTCTTTTTATGTCATAATCCAAAACTATTTTATCAAACACTTTAAGTTCTTAAAAATGCTTAAACATTGCATTTTGACAAAGGTTGTCATATCATATCATCTTAGCATTAAACCCTAGTCTTTTAGTTATCCATCGTCATCATCACATGTTAGACATTAAATAATCAGGCATAATTTCTTTAGTATGTGTTGCAATCCATAAACATTGAATCGAATACCTTATATGCATAACCATTTCAAGACTATAATTTAGAATTTACCTAGAGATTTCAAAAGCTTTTGCTCCTCCTTTTTGTACTAGATGACCTTCTAAGATCCTTGAAAACAACTCATAGCATAACCGATGAAAACCTCATCCAAAACATAGCCAAAACGCTTAGAACATAATAAGTCAAAATAGAGTTTTTACCATGAAAAGTCCTTATTCTTCATCAAGAACACTTATTCTTGCTTCTTGAATGGATTTGTAGTTATATTTAAGATAAAAATATTTGAAAGAAAGGGGAGGGATCATGGCCAATTTTAGCTATGGAAAGCATGGGTCTTCATGCCTTTCATGGGACAAATTTTAATGGAGACAAAAGTGTATTTTCCTTTGCAAGGCCTCTTTTGACTAATAATGGGACTTAACTGAATTAAAAATTACTCCCAAAATCAAATGTCAAAACCAGAGCGACATGGGGCAAAATGTTGCCATTTCTTTGCTATTTGATGGAGATAAGGTGGTTTATCCGCTTAGGCCCCTTTTTGTAAAAATAGTTAATCTAGGGCACAATTTGAAATTAAAAATTTTTTCTACACCACTTGTTAGAACTGGTTCCTTTAGTGGAAGATGTGGCAATTTTTTCACCATTTAGGTGTCTCCAAGTGGGCCCTATATCATTCCTTTGAAGTCGAAATTTACTCTGTATTACGGTTTTCTTATACTGTCGTTCTATTTCTTATACTGCCAATATATTTTCCTATATAGTTTATGAGGTCCCACAACCTTCCATATTGATCCACATTTTCCACACAATATAAGTCCTATCCTACTTAACTTTACACATGCCAATTTCTATACTGTATTACTTTATTAGCATAATTTCTATATTGCGTTACTTTATAGAGTATAAGTATTATACTGTATTATTCTAATATTGTATAATTTCTATATTTCCATATAGTATTTTTCTTAATCTGTATTTCTATTTTAAAATAAGTTCTAACATATTCTACAACATTTAAGCTTTCTAGCTTATTTTCACATAATTCATTATTTCCTTAAGACTATAGCATGATTTCTAACTTTAAAAATCTCATATTTACTCATCGAATTTATCATAAAGATCGAATTAAGATAATAATCCTCGTTACACTAAAGATTGCTCCTTAAATTCTTAACAAAATTTTTATCATAAATTTGTACTTAAATTACTTAATATAAATCCTTAATTATTGCATAATTAATGTACTAAATATTCTCAGGTGTCACAATCCTTCTTAAAAATCTTCGTCTACAAAAATCGAAACAATTACGGAGAATTCCTCTTTATATCTATGCTATCCAGAATTCTCACTTACGCATTGGCCAATGCATTTCATATATTGTGATGATATACATATGATTTATATGTTGATTATTCATTTAAAATGTATCATCATATTTATAGTGTGCATTAAATACTATATTATGTATAACGTATTGTAATATGACAAGTATCTCAAAGGCAGATCTGGTAAGTATTATGATGGAAAGGAAGTTGTAATAATGATGTTTAGGGATTACAATGGATTTAATGGATAAAGGAGCTTAATTATACCTATAAGGTACAAAATTGGGGGAAAACGATCACTTTTGACCAAAACAAAGAGTTTTACAAAATGTTTTGTCAGTAAAAAGGATCCATTAATGATATGAGATCTCTTATGATGATGATATATACCTATGAAAACAATAATGAGTGGAAGACGTATGTTTCATGCAAGTTTCTTGGTTAGAATACTCCAGAAAACCATAAATTACAAAATTTTCGACGTTTGGATTTTTGAGTCATGATTGGGATATTTTTCAGCTTGTAAGTGTCTTGAGAATTTATTATTCCATGTTTCATAATTTATAGAAGAGTTCTAGAGGAGCAAATAAAGTTTTGATGGCAAAGGGTTAAAACTCAAAGATGAATTTTGTAGCATACTAAAACTTCGGTATGAGCATATGCACCAAATTTGGTAGGCAAAATGATTAGCCACAACCTAATTTGTACTTGACCATTTGTATGAATGTTTAGTGCCTCATTAAGGAGGTGAGTATGCTGAAATAAGGACACTAAGCTAGCCAAGGTGAAACTACTTCATGGTGAAGTGATTTTAGGTGTGTTCTTGGTTGTTTAAAAAGCTTCTAAGCAACTAGGTACCAATTTTAGACACTAAGCTCTGAAACTTCATTCCTCATCTATGTTTTGTTAGAAAAAAAGAAAATTCCCTAGTGGCTTGTCGAGTTTGGGTGCCAATCACAAGAAGAACCTAACAGGGTCAAGGTAAGGGGTTGTTTTGATTTATAGGATTTTAGTGTTAGTTTAGGTGGTTTCCTTTAAGTTTTACTGAGATATTTGAAAGTAATGACCATTAATATGTCAAGAACATCTCCATAAAAGGGTTTAAGTAAATTCAATTGGGAAGTGGTGGTTTCAAGCTCATTTTTGGTGGCTGTCCAGAATCAGGTAAATTTTCAAAGTGCTTCAAGTTTTACCTTTGTTTCCTACACTAGAAGGCTCCTTTGAAGCAGAAATTTTGAAGATATCTTCATTTATATGTTATTTAGAAGTTTAAGCAAATTCAATTTGGTTTGGGAGCTATAGTCTTAAAACTAAACCTAGATCTTGAGATGTTGTCGTTTGTGATGGTTTTGATATTTTGGGAATTTAAAATTTATTCACAGCTTGGAAATAGGTGTTTCAAGGTATAATCAAGCTTTAATCATAAAATATAGGGGGAAATTATGGCAAAATTTTTAGGACAAAGTTTGGATCATTTAGGACAAGAAGGAGCCCAAAAGGAAGTTGAAATGGTTCCCTCGGGCTAGATGGTTGTGCCAGGCTAGGAGCCTGCGCACAAGGCCTACACACAGCACCTGCATCCCCCCCCCCCCCTAGGTAGAAGGGAGGAGAACCTGCCACACCTCGTCGTTCGTTATTCATGTGAGCCTACTATATGACAGGCCAGTTCGGCCTTATGTGACTAAAACTATAGGAAAATAATAATGCCTTAACTCAAACTTAGTGTGGAATATATAATATCATTAGTAGTGGAATGTTAAGATTACAAATCTTACACAAATCTAGGAAATCCCACAAAAAGTGTCTTAAAAATCAGTTCTTAGTTCTCTAATTACATCAAAGTAACATTAGAATTAAATTTGCGTCTTAGACTTGTCATGGGACCTTGGACCGTTCTTGCTCAGTCATCTAGAATCCTTAGCTTAGAAGCTCACCTGCATCACGAGAACTATATAAGCACATAGCTTAATAAGTAAACCATATAGTAGTTCTACAAAAGAATACTTTTCATAAACATAATTTTTAGGTTTTAGGGCCTGTAGTATAACATTAATCTCAAGCGGCCAGAACCCACAACATACATACATGAATGGTCCCTATCTAGGAACTTACTTCTTCCTCAAGGATTTGACCGTATAAACATGAATTATGTGACTGGTTCATGACAATAAGAGAGTTCACATCATACTCATGAAGAATCATAAAAATATCTTTAAACATATTCATCATAACAACATACATAACTTTAAAACATGCTTTAAAACATAATATTATTCAAGTGATGCAGTGGACGGTATACTTACACAAACCACTTAAACATGATCACCTTAGGTTCTATACATCATCTTCCTTTCTTCTTTACATCTAATATAGTTCTCTTCATAATCTGAGGAATGTCATCTAAAGAAACTTTTCATGGTTCACCTCTATATTGTCCCTATACATATTATGATTCCTCTATCTTTTCTTTCTCTTGGTTCATCATCTCGTTCCTTATGGATGACATTGCAGCGGTTTTGATGTGCTCACTTCTTGATATGTTCATGTCATACATTCATTTATACACATAAAATTAATATTCATTTTATGAAATCATCCAATAACATAAAACATCATTCATATTTCCATCTAAAGAAATACAAGAATACAAATACATTTTACCAACTTGTAAACATTCATGTAAAATTGAAATACAACAACCTGCCTAACCCTTAACGATACACAACTCAATTATTCACAATTCATACACCATTACAGCATGAGACTTTGTAGGGACATAATTAACATATATTAGGGTTTATTTTGTCTCTGAATTCTAATGCATGTTTTGAATTGTTGAAAATTTACTTGAAGCTAATATTTCCATATGTTGTAGTTTTAGGTGTCTATTACATGCAGGATTTTTATGAGATTATTTTGTGACATAGATAATTTATCATATGAATGTTTGTTAGGGTTGCTCACTGTTTTGTGGTTGCTAGCAGCTTTTGTGTTGGGTGTTGTGTGACTTATTTTAATTGTCTAATGGAATTTTTATGGTTAATGAAAAATTAGGGTAATTTATATATCTGTTAATTATGTCCATGCAAAGTCTCATGCCTTAATGGTGTATGAATTGTGAATGATTGAGTTGTGTATCCTTAAAGGCCAGGCAGGTTGTTGAATTTCAGTTTTACATGAATGTTTACAAGTTGGTAAAATGTATTTATATTCTTGTATTTCTTGAGATGGAAATATGAATGATGTTTTATGTTATTGGATGATTTCATGAAAATGAATATTAATTTTATGTGTGTAAATAAATGTATGACATGAACATACCAAGAAGTGAGTACATCGAGACCGTAGTGACATCATCTAAGTAAGGTCTAGTAAGCAAGTCAAGTAAGTACATTATCACCTGCAACATGATAAAATTTATGAAAATGCTAAGCAATGTTTTACAGGTAAAGGTTTGTGATCTAATGTTCTTATTTCAAGACCTTTTTACAATGAATTTTCCTAAGGATATTTTTATGTTCATGTTTTTATGGTTTATGACAGTTTTTCTAAGAAATCATATATATATATATATGTATCACCTAAACAAGTGTTGCACACCCTATGTTTTTTTTTATGATGTTCCGCAAGGTTGGACTTGTCATGTTTGGTTTAGGATTAGCTACCCCTCTCCTCTCATGGCAGCGCGCCTACAATGATAATAATGGTGCAACACTTGGGCCCTTAAAGACAAAATAAATGAAGTTTTAATATAGATAATGTTAATGAAAGATATGCCAAGTGCACTATTATGTTAATGATGATTATGAATATGATGTTGCATAGAGATGTTCATAAAATGTTTTATGTTGTGAGATAGTAAAGTATACTTACTAAGCTTTTACTTACTTAGTTATTATCATGTTACAGATAGAGGTAAGAGGATCTTGGAATAGGTGGAGGGCAAAGACAGGCATGTGAGCAAGGAACGATGGATTGAAAATGGAAGCATGCCAAGAAAGAGATTTAAAACTTATAAACTATGTTTTTATTTCAGTGTATGTTTATTTTCCGCACTATGGTGTTAGAGAGACTTGGTTTATGTTTTTTGGGATTTTTATAGAAGTTTGGCCTTCCAAAGTGGTAAAACAGATTTGAAAGGTTGTTTTAAATTTTATTTGAATGATGGACCCATTGTTTTGGTATTGATAAACTATTTAAAAATTTTGTTTACAAGTAGTTTTAATATATGATTGTATATTTATAATTTTTTTAAAAAATGTATGGATCCTAAGAATATGTTTATCAAATTAATCATTTAATTTAAATAGTTCACCTCAAATAATGATAACAAGGATGAATGTAACGATATCTATGACATCCGTTAGGGGGCATTACTAGTCACAAGGAGAGGAAGTCCTAGCTCCTGTTCTAGAACCAAGACCCGCCTAGTAAGAATTGTTACTAGTCAAATGGAAGAGAGTTAAGCCACTAGACTTTAAAAGTTCTAAGGATCCTCTAGTCACCCAAGGATGGTTAAAGACAATCGAGGCCACCCTAAAACTCATGGGTTTCACAGAAAATGAGAAGGTCCTCTGTGCCTTATATTGCCTCACCATAGAGGCTAGAATCTTATGGGATGGAATCGAACAAACCAAGAATGTAGACAAGATGACATGGACTGATTTTGTTATGAATTCAACACAAAGTTCTTCCATATGAACATTACTCGGAAGCATTGCGATGAGTTCGAGAACCTACGCCAAGGAGACATGTCAGTTCCAAGGTAGTGGCTAAATTTAAGCAGTTGGCACATCTTTGCGTAGGGATGGTTACCAATGATAGTGAAAGAGTCAAAAGATTGATCAGAGTCCTCAGGCCAAAGATTGCAGCAATTGTTAATGGGGCCAGTCCACCCAAAAACCATGAGCAGGTTTCTTGAGAGCGCAACGATCTAAATTTCACTTGTCAAAGCTAAGAAGAAACAAGCCCCAACCAGGTCAACCGGAGAATAATGCAAATAGCTAGAATCGACCACAAAACAGAAACAACAATAGCAACAACCAGAACTAGAGTACAATAAGGGAAGGGCAACTCTCAGAACCAACAAAGTCAAGGTAATAAGAAGCATAATAGTGGATAGTACAACAACAATAACAGGAAAATTCAACCATGCACCATATGTGAGAAGAAATGCCCAAATGAATGTCGTTTGGGGACAAACTAATGTTTCATTTGTGGACGCGAGGACCATTTTGCCAAGAATTGGCCCAACCAGACTGATGTTCAAGCTCAACAGAGAGCTCCTCATGCCTAACTCCATCAGATGCAAGCTACCATTGAAGGACCATTGATTAATCAGGGAAGACTTGAAGCCCCACCTACTAATGACTACATTTACGCAATGACAAATGAACAAGTGGCTGTTGAAGTTTCTAATGTTGTTATAGGTTAGATTTCAAGTCTTTCATTTAATGCACTTGTTCTCTTTGATACAGGCGCTACCTATTCATTTGTATCCTTATCATTTGCTAAGAAGTTAGGAATACATTTAGAACCGATGAGATATGGGTTCACTACGACACTACCCTTCGGAGAAGTGATGATGTCTATGCTGAGATATTGAATTTTTATTCTTTGCTACTCATGATCAGATTGTTGCTAATTGGCTAAGTTTTACAAAAATGTAGTCTATGTTCAAGAGGCAAATGAATTGTGATTTGAATGAAATTTTGCAAAAATATTCACACATATGTTAGGTTATGATCTAGAAAATTTCATGGTGATTTGATGAGTTCTTGAATTTTCTTTAAGATAGGTCTTTGTGGCTATTAAATTAGTAAATTCTGGACTTCTTGCTTGTGTGGCCTATTGGTATGACCAAACAAATTTTTTTGACAATGAGACTTTTTGTAGTACTGTATTTATATGTTTATAGGTTGTCATAAAAATTTTAGGGTGAAAGTAATTTTATTATAATTATTTGAGTATGATGATCATGTGTTGCTCACTGCTTTAGGTATTTAGGGTTTATTTTGTTTTTGAATTCTAATGCATGTTTTGAATTGTTGAAAATTTATTTAAAGTTAATTTTTGGGTATGTTGTAGTTTTAGGTGTCTATTACATGCAGGATTTTTATGAGATTATTTTGTGACATAGATAATTTATCATATGAATGTTTATTAGGGTTGCTCACTATTTTGTGGTTGCTGGCAATTTTTGTGTTAGGGGCTGTGTGACTTATTTTAAATTTCTAATGGAATTCTTATAGTTAATGAAAAATTAGGGTAATTTATATATATGTTATTTATACCCCTGCAAAGTCTCATGCCTTAATGGTATATGAATTGTGAATAATTGAGTCGTGTATCCTTAAGGGTCAGGCAGGTTGTTGTATTTTAGTTTTACATGAATGTTTATAAGTTGGTAAAATGTATTTGTATTCTTGTATTTCTTTATATGAAAATATGAATGATGTTTTATGTTATTGGATGATTTCATGAAAATGAAAATTAAATTTATTAGTGTATGAATGTATAACAGGAACATACCAAGGAGTGAGCACATCGAGACCGCGGCAACGTCACCTATAGGGAATGAGATGATAAACCGAGAGAAAGAAAAGACAGAGGAATCATAACATGTATAGGGAGATTATAGAGGTGAACCATGAAGAGTTTCATTAGATGACATTCCTCGGATTATGCAGAGAACTATATTAGATGTAAAGAAGAAAGGAAGATGATGTATAGAACCTAAGGTGATCATGTTTTAGCTGTTTGTGTAAGTGTACACTCCACTCCATCACTTGAACAATAGTATGTTTTAAAGCATGTTTTAAAGTTATGTGCGTTGTTATGATGAATATGTTTAAAGATGTTTTTATGATTCTTCATGAGCATGATGTGAACTCTCTTGTTATCATGAACCAGTCACGTTATTCATGTTTATATGGTCAAATCCTTGAGGAAGAAGTAAGTTCCAAGATAGGGACCATTCATGTATGTATGTTGTGGGTTCTGGCTACTTGAGATTAACGTTATGCTACAGGCCTTGAAACCTAAAAATTATGTTCATGAAAAGTACTTTTTTTGTAGAACTACTATATGGTTTACTTACTAAGCTATGTGCTTATATAGTTCTCGTGATGAAGGTGAGCTTCTAAGCTAAGGATTCTAGTTGACTGAGCAAGAATGGTCCAAGGTCCCATGACGTGTCTAAGATGCAAATTTAATTCTAGTGTCTCTTTCATGTAATTAGAGAACTAAGAACTGACGTTTAAGACTTTTTTATGGGATTTTCTAGATTTGTGTAAGATTTGAATCTTAACATTTTGTTTGGTGGTAACGCCCCAAATGATGTTTATTCTTCTTAATAAATGGCGGACGTTTGTAGTATAGAAAAGTTATCGTATCCACAAGGAGGTGAAAATTTGTAACTCGAGAGATTGATAAAAATAAACGTTTAAAAAGGCAAGCGGTTTTCAGATCAAAGTTTAAAATGAAATAAATATTTTTGTGGTTTTTAATTTATTTAATTCAAAATTTAAAGCATAAAGTAAAACGGTGAAGCTTTGAGAATCCCTTGTATGTTTCGCAACTGATATGGAATTTTAATTCTAATTAATAATTATTTAAAGCATTTGATTTATTATATCTTTTCTCATTAACTACAAGCACTTTTTACTAATTATATAGGTTAACCTAAATCGACAATATAGCAAGCCATAATGCAGTAAGGGTTTTCCTATAAAAACTAGCAAAATAATCATCTGTCACTAATGATTTGGTGCACTAATTATGAAAATTATAACCACTGTCACTCAATTATAATTAACATAATTTTAAGATAGAAAAGATAATAACAAATCAAAATTAATATATTTTTATGGAATAAATTATTACGTTAATTTCGGCAGCACCTCGACTTATTAAATGGTTTAAGAATACACTATGCCATTCTCTATCTACAATAAATCAAGAATTACCAAGCATTTACTGTGCCAGTCTATGTCTATAATGCAGCAGAAACTCAACTTAATAAACGAGCATGACTTTAGTATTATTAATATTAATTATGCAACACAATTAAATTACATAAAGAAAGCATGACTGAATTTATGTAAAAATTGGCAGCATAACAACAGTAACAATAATTATTAAAAACATAAAGATATAATTTATTCCACAAAAATATAAGCATTACAACACAGATATAGAGTTAAAACCCATACCAGAGTACTACGCATATAAGATCATCTCTCTACCTGACCAGACTCTCTACACTAAATTAAGCATATATATATATATATGTATATATTTTTACCTAAGAAAATACTGCTGAGTCTAACTCAGCAGAAAAAAAAAAGAGAAAGAGGGCCAAAGGCCCGAAGGTGGTGTGTCTCAACTGAGGCAAATCCTCAGTATTTATAGAGGCTTAAAAATCACAACTTGCCATTTGTAAGTATATTTTTTCCCTGTTAAAAGTTGACAATTTCGGATCATTTGATCCATTTTCTCTTATTTTTTTCACTTTGAGATTCGCTTTTTGATATGCGAATTTGAGTTTGTAATCCAGTGTGACGCAGACCAGACCAGCACAGAGCAGGCACGATCTGAACCGTTCAAAGCGTTATCTAAGGGCTGAAAAGTGCGCGAAGGATGGGCCCAGGTGGGACCAGTGGGGCCGAGATTTAGGACCGTTAAATCAGTCTTGGTATTCACATCAAATGGCTGAGAGAGTGGCTGCACGTAGACATGACCGCATGAGATTCCACGCAGGCCAAGATTCCCTCTGACTCTCTCCGCAGCTTTATCATACGCGCCAATCATAGGTTGACACGTGGAATCCACGACTGAGACACGCTGCTTCTCCGACATGCGTCAGCGTTGATGCTTCTCCTCGGCTGACACATGGCATGACGTCTGTAGCTGATGGACAGACGAGATTCGTTTGACAGCTGATCCGAGGGATGAGAAATCGCCACGTGTCCCTAAAAATTCAAATTCAAATTTTATTCATCTTCTTGATGCATTTGATGTCCGATTTTATCCGTTTTGGTGTCGTTTTGCTCCGTTTTTTTCTCTAGATTTCAAATCTAAAAATCACAAACACACTAATAGTAATTATTTTACAAACATAATATTTACAAAGATATTAAAAATATTTATTTTACAAAAATAAATAAAAACTCCTAAAATTTCCAGTCTCTTACGGTTTGACACAGATATAATTTTTATGACTTGGAAATATTTTTAGAAATTACTAAAAATATAATAAGACATATTTACAAACTTAAAACACACTATCAAACACTTTAAAACTTAAAATAAAATAACCGTATTATTTTTATGGTTTTAACTATTTACAAACTAGTCACTTATTTAACACACACGAAATGACTCTAAAAATTACCAAAAATTCTATTAAACATAAAAACACACTAAAAACACATTTTTAAACATATTTACACACTAAGACACAAAAATACTTATTAACACAAATTGCTATTAATTAGAGGATTTAATAAGAAATAAAAGCATAAATAAATGATTTAAGCCTTAGAAAATATACACTTTTACGTACTCATCATACCCCCCAACCAGCTTATTGCTAGTCCCTAGCAATCAAAGTGATATTATTTTGAAATGATTTATTGAATATCCATATAATGAAAAATTATTTAACTATAATTTGACTTATCTAACTAGATAAACTAACAAAACAAAAATTTTATTTGAACAATTTATATGCTATTTAACAAAATGTATACATTTCAAACTTAGTGCAGAAAAGGGAGATAATAATTATGAAGTTTCATCCAAAACTAGGAATAATATTGTTATAAAATTTTGCTTCAAATCACTCCTACAGACAGCAACACTTCTAATTTATTTACGAGAACAATTAAAAAGCAGAAACATAAAATACAAATATTTACAAACTTTACAACTGTGGATAATGCAATGTTTGGCTCCCATAGGCTTTTTCCATAACCTATTTAACGAGCTTTAGATCAGTAACTCCTAGACCAGTTGGCCTAAGGTACTAGGTGTTGAAGCACCCCTTAGAACTTACTTACTCGAGCTAAAGAGGCTATGAAACCAAACTTATCCAATGTTATTCATTACACACTTTATTTATTTATAATTTCTTTTTTTTCTTTTTTTTTTTGAAATATTGCTGCCTTCAATTGTTCATCTTCACAAAATAACAAAACTCAAATATTCATGGCTTTGACTTACCACCACAATTAAACATTACAATGAGTGTGTGAAAAGAATGGCTTACAAACACTTTGAAAAATAAACACATAAATGTTAAATAAAACTAAAGTTTGGAAAGTGTATAAAATTAAATAATTCAAAGAATAGAAAAATAATATTACATTAATATGAAATTCAAAAATCAAAACAAAATAATAACACATTAATTACTAAGAAACTAATATTTACAAAACTTTTTTATTTTTATTTTTTTAATTTTATGTCCCACACAAAAAAAATAGCACACAAAAATAAAAAATGTACAAGAATCTAGATCAAAAAAAACATTTGGGCAAAATCGAAAATTTTTTTTAGCACAGCACAACATTGAAGCACAATTTTTAAGCACAACCCTCTCATGCATAACTTTTAAGAACAACCCTCTCCCCCCAACCTAAAATATACATTATTCAAAATGAATAAAAGAGTGGTGAAGCAGAAAAAATATTACCTGAATCATAACAGCTGCAGAGATGATCTGTAGCAAACTTAACAAACAAAAACTACACAGCAATATATTACAAATTGGGTCTTTTAAAGTCAGATTCCCTAGACTTTATTTTTTTGTTTGAAAATTGAATCTCTTTTCAAATTCTTCAAAATGTGTTTCAAGAAGCCGTAAGTACAGAATACTTACTAATCACATCGATTATATCCTCCTTAATCTCAGCCATTTTAAATGAATTATTAAGCAATATAATTTCAAAGATTTTTTTTAAAGAAAAATAAATAACACATTTTTTTATTGAAATTTATTTGAAAATCCAAACAAATAGCATTTACAGAATTAAACTAATTAGAATGCGTCTCGAGAGAAAATAATTTAACTCCTTAACTCAGCCATTCTGAACAAATTTAATTAATAGCCTTCATTTTAAATTTTCAAAACAAATTTCATTTTTTTTTTAGAAAATCAACATAGCACACAACAATATATATATATATATATATTATAAACTATATTACAAAGAAGGGAAGGTAAAGATATTACTTGAAAAGTGTTTTCCCATCTTTCTTCAGACTCCTGCTCTAATGAACAATCGTCAAAGAGCGGCTTTCTCCCATAGTAAGTGTCAAAAGATACCACATATGGGTCTTGTGTAAACATGCCCTCAAGATTGGCAAAATTTGAAACTTTTAAACTCATGCAACTTAGACACATTTTATATTCTTGGTAGGTCCTTAAAAACAATGCTAGAGACAGTGGAGGAGGTGTTGGCCACATAAGATCTTGGTAAAAATGGTCTTTGGTGAACTCTTGTGCAACTGAGGTTGAGAATCTAAGACTAAGGGTGATGATTGTTCCTGTTCTATAGCTAAGTCTTAATTCTTTTCCTTACATTCCTCTCCTAAAAGTTGTTCCTCAAAATAGGTGGGTTCTAAAGTTTCTTCAATTATATCTTCCACATCTAAAGAATTTTCTAATAATTAAAAAGAATATTTAAGCCTATTAACTTCTATTTTAATCATGGTTTCCATATATTTGTCTATAGTTTCTTCCAATGTCTCTAAGGTTTCTTCCAGTTTCACCCTATTTGGGTCATTATATATTTCTTGCAATTCAAAATTTGACTCCAAAATTTTGGGTTGAGTTTCAGGCCAAGGTTCTGAAAAATTTGAATTGTTCTCCCAGATTAGATTATTCGTAGAACTATTCAGTCTCCAATAATCATATTCAGCCATATCTTCTAACATATAATAGGCTTCGTCAACAGATAATTGGTAAACAACGGTGGTACCATCTCCTCTCTCTACCCAATCTTTTGTTTCAGGACTTAACTCATATATGAAAATTTTTAAAAGATAATCCTTAGAAAAACCATGGTGAGGATATTGATCTAGCAGGTCCTTAAATCTCCACCAAGCATTATAAAATGGTTCTAAGTGTTGTTTGGAAAAACTTAAAATGAAATGTTGATGAATTTCCCAAATCATTTTTTTTTGTTTTTAATTTTTTCATTTTATTTTTAATTTTTTTTAAAGAAAAAAAAAATTTCAAGCTGAATAATGCTCAATTAATTGGATTCCCAGATCATTGGGGGGTCACAGTGGAAACGCTTAGAATTTTCAACTTTCTTAGGCAAGGGTGTTAGCCTTATGGTCGTGTGATTGAATCCCAACGATGGCCTTTTTGACAGAATCCAACAAATTTTACAACTACCTAAACTTGCAAAACAAAAGACAGGATGCAAAGCTTTTCTTTATCCGAAACGAATAAAGTAGTGAGTGAAAAGCATCCGTCCCCTTTTATTTTATTTTTTTATTTTAATTTTTTTTGTTTTTTTTTAAATTTAATTTTTTTTAGTTTATTTTCTTAATAATGAACATACAAATTAAAAATGCAAATAACTAAAATAATATTTACAAAGGATAGGGATAGATTACTTGCCTGTTTTTCCGTTTAATTCAGCAATCTGACAGAGCAACGGCACCTTCTTGGCAACGGCGCCAGAATTGTTTGGTGGTAACACCCCAAATGATGTTTATTCTTCTTAATAAACGGTGGACGTTTGTAGTATAGAAAAGTTGTCGTATCCACAAGGAGGTGAAAATTTGTAACTCGAGAGATTGATAAAAATAAACGTTTAAAAAGGCAAGCGGTTTTCAGATCAAAGTTTAAAATGAAATAAATATTTTTATGGTTTTTATTTTATTTAATTCAAAATTTAAAGCATAAAATTAAAACGGTGAAGCTTTGAGAATCCCTTGTATGTTTCGCAACTGATATGGAATTTTAATTCTAATTAATAATTATTTAAAGCATTTGATTTATTATATCTTTTCTCATTAATTGCAAGCACTTTTTACTAATTATATAGGTCAACCTAAATTGACAATATAGCAAGCCATAATGCAGTAAGGGTTTTCCTATAAAAACTAGCAAAATAATCATGTCACTAATGATTTGGTGCACTAATTATGAAAATTATAACCACTGTAACTCAATTATAATTAACATAATTTTAAGATAGAAAAGATAATAACAAATCAAAATTAATATATTTTTATGGAATAAATTATTACGTTAATTTCGGCAACACCTCGACTTATTAAATGGTTTAAGAATACACTATGCCATTCTCTATCTACAATAAATCAAGAATTACCAAGCATTTACTGTGCTAGTCTATGTCTATAATGCAACAGAAACTCAACTTAATAAACGAGCATGAATTTAGTATTATTAATATTAATTATGCAATACAATTAAATTACATAAAGAAAGCATGACTGAATTTATGTAAAAATTGGCAGCATAACAGCAGTAACAATAATTATTAAAAACATAAAGATATAATTTATTCCACAAAAATATAAGCATTACAATACAGATATAGAGTTAAAACCCATACCAGAGTACTACGCATACAAGATCATCTCTCTGCCTGACCAGACTCTCTACACTAAATTACGCATATATATATATATATGTATATATTTTTACCTAAGAAAATACTGCTGAGTCTAACTCAGCAGAAAAAAAAAAAAAAAAAAAAAAGAGAAAGAGGGCCAAAGGCCTGAAGGTGGTGTGTCTCAACTGAGGCAAATCCTCAGTATTTATAGAGGCTTAAAAATCACAACTTGCCGTTTGTAAGTATATTTTTTCCCTGTTGAAAGTTGACAATTTCGAATCATTTGATCCATTTTCTCTTATTTTTTTCACGCTAAGATTCGCTCTTTGATATGTGAATTTGAGTTTGTAATCTAGTGCGACGCAGACCAAACCAGCACAGAGCAGGCACGATATGAACCCTTCAAAGCGTGATCTAACGGCTGAAAAGTGCACGAAGGATGGGCCCAGGTGGGACCAGTAGGGCCGAGATTTAGGACCGTTAGATACATCTTGGTATTCGCATCGAATGGCTGAGAGAGTGGCTGCACGTAGACATGACCGCATGAGATTCCACGCAGGCTGAGATTCCCTCTGAATCTCTCCGCAGCTTTATCATACGTGCCAATCATAGGTTGACACGTGGAATCCACGACTGAGACACGCTGCTTCTCCGACATGCGTCAGCGTTGACGCTTCTCCTCGGCTGACGCGTGGCATGACGTCTGCAGCGGATGGACAGACGAGATCCATTTGGCAGCTGATCCGAGGGATGAGAAATCGCCACATGTCCCTAAAAATTCAAATTCAAATTTTATTCATCTTCTTGATGCATTTGATGTCCGATTTTATCCGTTTTGGTGTCATTTTGCTCCGTTTTTTTCTCTAGATTTCAAATCTAAAATTCACA
The DNA here is from genome assembly GCA_025403435.1 of Artocarpus heterophyllus. Taxonomy (NCBI): domain Eukaryota; kingdom Viridiplantae; phylum Streptophyta; class Magnoliopsida; order Rosales; family Moraceae; genus Artocarpus; species Artocarpus heterophyllus. The sequence goes on along the minus strand of CM046327.1, from coordinate 7,624,636 downwards.
AACACACTAATAGTAATTATTTTACAAACATAATATTTACAAAGATATTAAAAATATTTATTTTACAAAAATAAATAAAAACTCCTAAAATTTTCAGTCTCTTACGGTTTGACACAGATATAATTTTTATGACTTGGAAATAAAGAAATTACTAAAAATATAATAAGACATATTTACAAAATTAAAACACACTATCAAACACTTTAAAACTTAAAATAAAATAACAGTATTATTTTTATGGTTTTAACTATTTACAAACTATGCACTTATTTAACACACACGAAATGACTCTAAAAATTACCAAAAATTCTATTAAACATAAAAACACACTAAAAACATATTTTTAAGCATATTTACACACTAAGACACAAAAATACTTATTAACACAAATTGCTATTAATTAGAGGATTTAATAAGAAATAAAAGCATAAATAAATGATTTAAGCCTTAGAAAATGTACACTTTTACGTACTCATCATACCTCCCAACCAGCTTATTGCTAGTCCCAAGCAATCAAAGCGATATTATTTTGAAATGATTTATTGAATATCCATATAATGAAAAATTATTTAACTATAATTTGACTTACTAGATAAACTAACAAAACAAAAATTTTATTTGAACAATTTATATGCTATTTAACAAAATGTATACATGCCAAACTTAGTGCAGAAAAGGGAGATAATAATTATGAAGTTTCATCCAAAACTAGGAATAATATTGTTATGAAATTTTGCTTCAAATCACTCCTACAAACAACAACACTTCTAATTTATTTACGAGAACAATTAAAAAGCAAAAACATAAAATACAAATATTTACAAACTTTACAACTGTGGATAATGCAATGTTTGGCTCCCATAGGCTTTCTCCATAACCCATTTAACGAGCTTTAGATCAGTAACTCCTAGACCAGTTGGCCTAAGGTACTAGGTGTTGAAGCACCCCTTAGAACTTACTTACTCGAGCTAAACAGGCTACGAAACCAAACTTATCCAATGTTATTCATTACACACTTTATTTATTTACAATTTCTTTTTTTTTTCCTTTTTTTTTGAAATATTGCTGCCTTCAATTGTTCATCTTCACAAAATAACAAAACTCAAATATTCATGGCTTTGACTTACCACCACAATTAAACATTACAATGAGTGTGTGAAAAGAATGGCTTACAAACACTTTGAAAAATAAACACATAAAAATGTTAAATAAAACTAAAGTTTTGAAAGTGTATAAAATTAAATAATTCAAAGAATAGAAAAATAATATTACATTAATATGAAATTCAAAAATCAAAACAAAATAATAACACATTAATTACTAAGATACTAATATTTACAAAACTTTTTTTATTTTTATTTTTTTAATTTTATGTCCCGCACAAAAAAAATAGCACACAAAAATGAAAAATGTACAAGAATCTGGAGCAAAACAAAAATTTGGAAAAAATCGAAAAAAAATTTTGGCACATTACAACATTGAAGCACAATTTTTAAGCACAACCCTCTCATGCATAACTTTTAAGAACAACCCTCTCCCCCCAACCTAAAATATACATTATTCAAAATGAATAAAAGAGTGGTGAAGCAGAAAAAATATTACCTGAATCAGAACAGCTGCAGAGATGATCTGTAGCAAACTTAACAAACAAAAACTACACAACAATATATTACAAATTGGGTCTTTTAAAGTCAGATTCCCTAGACTTTATTTTTTTGTTTGAAAATTGAATCTCTTTTCAAATTCTTCAAAATGTGTTTCAAGAAGCCGTAAGTACAGAATACTTACTAATCACATCGATTATATCCTCCTTAATCTCAGCCATTTTAAATGAATTATTAAGCAATTTAATTTTAAATATTTTTTTAAGAAAAATAAATAACACATTTTTTTATTGAAATTTATTTGAAAATCCAAACAAATAGCATTTACAGAATTAAACTAATTAAAATGCGTCTCGAGAGAAAATAATTTAACTCCTTAACTCAGCCATTCTGAACAAATTTAATTAATAGCCTTCATTTTAAATTTTCAAAACAAATTTCTTCTTTTTTTTTAGAAAATCAACATAGCACACAACAATATATATATATATATTATAAACTATATTACAAAGAAGGGAAGGTAAAGATATTACTTGAAAAGTGTTTTCCCATCTTTCTTCAGACTCCTGCTCTAATGAACAATCGTCAAAGAGCGGCTTTCTCCCATAGTAAGTGTCAAAAGACACCACATATGGGTCTTGTGTAAACATGCCCTCAAGATTGGCAAAATTTGAAACTTTTAAACTCATGCAACTTAGACACATTTTATATTCTTGGTAGGTCCTTAAAAACAATGCTAGAGACAGTGGAGGAGGTGTTGGCCACATAAGATCTTGGTAAAATGGTCTTTGGTGAACTCTTGTGTAACTGAGGTTGAGAATCTAAGACTAAAGGTGATGATTGCTCATGTTCTATAGCTAAGTCTTAATTCTCTTCCATACATTCCTCTCCTAAAAGTTGTTCCTCAAAATAGGTGGGTTCTAAAGTTTCTTCAATTATATCTTCCTCACCTAAAGAATTTTCTAATAATTCAAAATAATATTTAAGCTTATCAGCTTCTATTTTACTCATGGTTTCCATATATTTGTCTATAGTTTCTTCCAATGTCTCTAAGGTTTCTTCCAGTTTCACCCTATTTGGGTCATTATATATTTCTTGCAATTCAAAATTTGACTCCAAAATTTTGGGTTGAGTTTCAGGCCAAGGTTTTGAAAAATTTGAATTGTTCTCCCAGATTAGATTATTCCTAGAACTATTCAGTCTCCAATAATCATATTCAGCCATATCTTCTAACATATAATAGGCTTCGTTAATAGATAAGTGGTAAAAAGCGGTGGTAGCATCTCTTCTCTCTACCCAATCTTTTGTTTCAGGACTTAACTCATATATGAAAATTTCTAAAAGATAATCCTTAGAAAAACCATGGTGAGGATATTGATCTAGCAGGTCCTTAAATCTCCACTAAGCATTATAAAATGGTTCTAAGTGTTGTTGGGAAAAACTTAAAATGAAATGTTGATGAATTTCCCAAATCATTTTTTTTGTTTTTAATTTTTTAATTTTATTTTTATTTTTTTTAAAGAAAAAAAAATTTCAAGCTGAATAATGCTCAATTAATTGGATTCCCAGATCATTGGGGGGTCACAGTGGACACGGTTAGAATTTCTAACTTTCTTAGGCAAGGGTGTTAGCCTTATGGTCGTCAGATTGAATCCCAACGGTGGCCTTTTTGACAGAATCCAACAAATTTTACAACTACCCAAACTTGCAAAACAAAAGACAGGATGCAAAGCTTTTCTTTATTCGAAACGAATAAAGTAATGTGTGAAAAGCATCCGTCCCCTTTTATTTTATTTTGTTTATTTTTAATTTTTTTGTTTTTTTTTAAATTTAATTTTTTTTTAATTTATTTTCTTAATAATGAACACACAAATTAAAAATGCAAATAACTAAAATAATATTTACAAAGGATAGGGATAGATTACTTACCTTTTTTCCGTTTAATTCAGCAATCTGACAAAGCAACGGCACCTCCCTGGCAACGGCGCCAGAATTGTTTGGTGGTAACGCCCCAAATGATATTTATTCTTCTTAATAAATGGCAGACGTTTGTAGTATAGAAAAGTTATCGTATCCACAGGGAGGTGAAAATTTGTAACTCGAGAGATTAATAAAAATAAACGTTTAAAAAGGCAAGCGGTTTTTCAGATCAAAGTTTAAAATGAAATAAATATTTTAGTGGTTTTTATTTTATTTAATTCAAAATTTAAAGCATAAAATTAAAACGGTGAAGCTTTGAGAATCCCTTGTATGTTTCGCAACTGATATGGAATTTTAATTCTAATTAATAATTATCTAAAGCGTTTGATTTATTATATCTTTTCTCATTAATTGCAAGCACTTTTTACTAATTATATAGGTCAACCTAAATCGACAATATAACAAGCCATAATGCAGTAAGGGTTTTCCTATAAAAACTAGCAAATAATCATCTGTCACTAATGATTTGGTGCACTAATTATGAAAATTAGAACCGCTGTCACTCAATTATAATTAACATAATTTTAAGATAGAAAAGATAATAACAAATCAAAATTAATATATTTTTATGGAATAAATTATTGTGTTAATTTCGGCAGCACCTCGACTTATTAAATGGTTTAAGAATACACTATGCCATTCTCTGTCTACAATAAATCAAGAATTACCAAGCATTTACTGTGCCAGTCTATGTCTATAATGCAGCAAAAACTAAACTTAATAAACGAGCATGACTTTAGTATTATTAATATTAATTATACAACACAATTAAATTACATAAAGAAAGCATGACTGAATTTATGTAAAAATTGACAGCATAACAACAGTAACAATAATTATTAAAAACATAAAGATATAATTTATTCCACAAAAATATAAGCATTGCAATACAGATATAATGTTAAAACCCATACCAGAGTACTACGCATACAAGATCATCTCTGCCTCACCAGACTCTCTACACTAAATTAAGCATATATATATATATGTATATATTTTTACCTAAGAAAATACTGCTGAGTCTAACTCAGCAGAAAAAAAATTGAGAAAGAGGGCCAAAGGCCCGAAGGTGGTGTGTCTCAACTGAGGCAAATGCCTCAGTATTTATAGAGGCTTAAAAATCACAACTTGTCGTTTATAATTATATTTTTTCCCTGTTGAAAGTTGACAATTTCGGATCATTTGATCCATTTTCTCGTATCTTTTTCACGCTGAGATTCGCTCTTTGATATGTGAATTTGAGTTTGTAATCCAGTGTGATGTAGACCAAACCAGCACAGAACAGGCGCGATCTGAACCATTTAAAGCGTGATCTAACGGCTAAAAAGTGCGCAAAGGATGGGCCCAGGTGGGACTAGTGGGGCCGAGATTTAGGACTGTTAGATCCGTCTTGGTATTCGCATCGAATGGCTGAGAGAGTGGCTGCACATAGACATGACCACACGAGATTCCACGCAGGCCGAGATTCCCTCTGACTCTCTCTGCAGCTTTGTCGGCGCGTGTGATGCACTCGCCAATCACAAGTTGACACATGGAATCCACGACTAAGACACGCTGCTTCTCTGACATGCGTTAGCGTTGACGCTTCTCCTCGGCTGACGCATGGCATGATTTCTGCAGCGGTTGGGCAGACGAGATTCGTTTGGCAACTGATCCGAGGGATGAGAAATCGCCACGTGTCCCTAAAAATTTAAAATCGAATTTTATTCATCTTCTTGATGCATTTGATGTCCGATTTTTTCCATTTTGGTGTCGTTTTGCTTCGTTTTTTCTCCAAATTTCAAATCTAATAATCACAAACACACTAATAGTGATTATTTTACAAACATAATATTTACAAAGATTTTAAAAATATTTATTTTACAAAAATAAATAACTCATAAAATTTCTAATCTCTTACGGTTTGACACAAATATAATTTTTATGACTTGGAAATATTTTTAGAAATTACTAAAAATATAATAAGACATATTTACAAACTTAAAACACACTATCAAACACTTTAAGACTCAAAATAAAATAACTGCATTACTTTTACGGTTTTAACTATTTACAAACTAGGCACTTATTTAAAACACACGAAATGACTCTAAAAATTACCAAAAATTCTATTAAACATAAAAACACACTAAAAACACATTTTTAAACATATTTACATACTAAGACACAAAAATACTTATTAACACAAATTGCTATTAATTAGAGGATTTAATGAGAAATAAAAGCATAAATAAATGATTTAAGCCTTAGAAAATGTACAGTTTTACAGTCTCATCACATTCCGCTGCTAATGATATGATATATTTTACATTAAGGTTGAGTTAAGGCATTATTATTTACCTATAGTTTTAGTCACGTAAGGCTAAACTGGTCTGTCATATAGTAGGCTCGCATGAACAACAAATGACAAGGTGTGGCGGCTTCTTCTCCCTTTCGCCTAGTGGAGGGGGTAGTCGTTACAGCGTGTAGCCTATGTGGGCAGTCTGTGTGCAGGGTTAGGGCTGCCTCGGCCCCCCCTTGGCCAGTCCTCAACCAGACTAGGCCAAATGGCCTAGTTAGGGGTTTAAGGCCCTTAGAGTTTGTTTTTGATGCCGTTTGAAGTGTTTGAGATTTGAAAATACCTATTTTCATTAACATTACATAAAATAAATATTTAGAAATGATTTTTAATTAAAACTAATAATATAATAAAAAATTAAGAAAATTCTAAAGGTGTCCAAAATTAAGGATTTTAGTCCTTTTTTCATTATTTTCAAACCTTGAGTTCAATTGAAGTTTAATTTTGATATATTTTGTAATTTAAGAGGCTAAAGTGAAGCTAATTATAAGGATTAGACTTAGAATAAATATTTAAAATAGGAAAATGAGCTCCTTAATGTTGATTATTAGTTATAGTCGGATTGTTGGTAATGTAAGTAGAAATTTTCAATCTTTCAGAGGTGTGAAGCACGGGACCCAACGAGAGCTTTATTGGCAGTCTCATTTAGTAACGTAAGTGGAATTTCACCTATGTCACCATAATTGTTGTGCATTTAATGTTATGAATTGATATGTGCATTGCATTACATGTTGTGATTTCTAATATATGTCAACATGTAAAGAATCATGAAAAATATGAATTTAATTATACTAGTGAGATGTGACGAGACTCTAAGCATCTGGGACGCAATGATGTGAAACTTTTAAGTGTCAGGGATGCAATGATTAGGCATCTAGGATGCCATGTGAAATGTTAAGAGTCTAGGACTCCAATGATTTAAACATCTGGGATATAATACTTCCCCCTCTAGAAAACACTAAACAGTGTGCACATTATGTTAAGAGTATGAAAGATACAATGAAGAGTAAATGAAATGAAAGTATGAAAGATACAATGAAGAGTAAATGAAATGAAAGGATGATAAAATGAAAAGTTAAATAGTAAACATAAATTAATTGAGCTCGTTCGTTCAAATGCTACTCATGCTTGTATAATTCTACTTATTGGGCATTAGCTCACTCATTTTTATGGTGATGCAGATAAGGACACATCCCAGCACTAGCTGAGGACTAGATGGTTGGCTGGCACATTCTCGATGATCGAGGCTGACATATATGGACTAGATAACCTGTTATTTTACAGTCTTATTGTATATGCATTTTTGGTGAGCTAGAGGGATTATATATGGTACAAGGCTGAGACTATTTTTGAGAAATGTATTGTATTGTATATATTTAGCCAGCCATTTAGGGTGTATTACATATGTTTTAAAATCCTCACTAGCTAAAACTTTTTCAAAGTTCAAATTTGCCCGTATTTTTATACTCCATTTGAATGACATATTAAGGTTAACATAAGTAGAAGGTAATATGTAACACTACTTAATGTAACTGGATAGGTCTTTTAGGATTATGTTAGGTGGGTATTACATTGGTGGTATTAGAGCAAGGTCTATTGTGTAGACTATCCATATACAAAGGTCATCGGATGAGGGAATGCTGCCAACCAGTAAGTTTATGTTTATAATGCACATTAATATATATTGTGTTTACATTAAATTCATGCATATATTGGCCATTTATTTTGATTATATGTGAGAAAGGCCATATCATATTATAGGGAAATATGGTTAGAACTAGAAGTCATACTTCTGGAGAACAGGACAACAAAGATGTTCGTCTTGATAGGCTTGCTGATTTGATGGAGAGATTCTTAGAATAATAAGCCAAGATACAAGCTAATCAACTTGCTCCACCACCACCACTACCTCCTCCTCCTCCTTCCCCACATTATCAATAGCAAACACTATGGGTGAGTGTCTTTTGAAATATAAGCTGCCAGTGCTTGAGGGTACTGGAGATTTTAAAACAGTAGAGAACTAGATACGCACCATGGAGAGATTATTTGATTGTGCCATGATACAAATACTGATAAGGTGTATTGTGCTATTATGATGTTGAGGAAGGAAGCTAGTTATTGGTGGGATACTATGATAGTCATGAATAACATCAACACTATGACTTGGGAAATTGTTAGGGATTTGCTAGAAGAGAATTTTGTGACATCTGACACTAAAGATAAGAGGAGAAGAGAGTTTGCTACTCTCAAATAGGGCTCGATGACAGTAGCCAAGTATCTGAGAAAATTTAATGAGCACTCACGTTATGCCACCTATCTGAATAATAATGAGCAGCAGAAGATTGATCAGTTTCTTAATGGTTTGAATCCTATAATACACAAAGATATGGAAGTGGCTAATCTTGAGGGAACAAATTTTACAGAAGTGGCTAATAAAGCACTAAGGTTGGGTAAAGTAGAAAAGAAAGTGGTTGAGGCGCTCAGAAAAGCAAGAGAAAAAGAAGATAGATTTAGGGGCAATCAAGGTAGATGATTCCAATTTGAGAATCAGAAAAATAAGGGTAGAGGACAGCAACAACAACAATAAGGTCCATCATGGGCTAGAAATGGCCAGAAACTGTAAGGTAATTGGAACCAAAGGTCGCAGGACCAAGGCAAGAGAAGTAAAAGTCCAGAACAATAGACCCAAGTGACCTCATCCATTAAGGTTATGAGGGCAGAGTGTCCCAAATATGGAAAGATTCATCATGGAGAGTGTAGACAGGGGGTATGTTATACTTGTGGTAAGCCAGGACACTATGCAGGGATTGTCCTTTAGCCTCCAGTGATCAACAAAAGAAAGTCTTTACTAGGGCTTTTGCTTTTACACAAACTGAAGCAGCTGCATGTCCATCAGTTGTCACAAGTGAGATGCTCATTCATGGAATCATTGCACGTGCATTAAGAGATTCAGGTGCCACTCATTCTTTGGCACCCAAAGAGTATGTGAGAAGACTGGTTAGATAAGTAGATAAGCTAGAGATATAATATAGTGTGACATTGCCGTTTGATCTTATGAGCCTGTCTGGTGGTAATTGATGGAAGTAAATTATTTGTGGATTTAGTGGTATTAAATATGCCAGATTATGAGGTAATCTTGGGAATGGATTGGTTGACAAAGTATAATGCATCCATTGATTGTAAAAGGAAGATTGTAGTATTTAGACCTTCAAAAGAGGAAGAGTTTTCATTTATTGGCGTAATGGGTAGATTGCGAACTCTTATGATATCAGCTCTGAGAGCCAAAAGACTGCTGGATAGTGGATATTTGGGGTTTTTGGCTAGTGTTGTGGAAGTACAAGTAGAGCAGACAACAAGAGTAGATGATGTCCCAATTATGAATGAGTTTCTAGAGGTATTCACAGAAGATCTAGCAGGGTTTCCATCGAGCAGAGAGCTTGAATTCAAGATTGAGTTAATACCTAGTATAGCTTCTGTTTCCAAGACACCCTACAGGATGGCATTAGTTGAGTTAAAAGAACTGAAGGTTCAACTATAGGAGTTGTTGATAAAGGATTTATTTGACCAAGTTTCTCTCCATAGGTTGCACTGGTACTATTTGTGAAAGCAAAAGGATGGGACAATGAGGTTGTGTATTGATTATCGAGAATTGAATAAGGTGACAGTGAAGAATAAGTATCATTTTCCTCAGATTGATAATTTATTTGAACAATTACAGGAAGCCACTGTATTTTCTAAGATTGATCTATGGTCAAGGTACTACTAGTTAAGGATTAAGGAGGATGACATTTCAAAGACTGCCTTTCGGATAAGGCATGGACATTATGAGTTCTTAGTTATGCCATTTGGGCTGATCAATACTCCAACAGTATTTATGGATTTGATGAATAAGATATTTAAGGATTTCTTAGACAATTTTGTAATAGTCTTCATTGATGATATCCTTATCTACTCTCACTTAAGAAAGGAGCATGCAGAGCATCTAAGGATTATTGTAAGGACTCTTAAGGAAAAATAATTATATGCTAAATTTAAGAAATGTGAGTTTTGGTTAGAAAGTGTGGCATGTCTGGAACATATGTTATCAAAAGATGGAATTTTAGTGGATCCTAGTTAGATTGAGGCGGTGACTAATTGGCCTAAATTGAGTAATCCTTTAGAGATTCGTAGTTTTCTAGGCTTGGCAGGGTACTATAGGAGATTTCTTGAGGGATTTTTAAAGATTGCCATGCCTCTTACTCAGTTGACAAGGAAAAGTGTGTAGTTTAAGTGGTCTAATGCATATGAACACAGCTTTCAGGAATTAAAGGATAGGTTGGTTATGGCTCCAACTCTTACTACTTCTATGAATAATAAGCGATTTGCTGTATGCAGCTATACCTCTAGGAATGGGTTGGGATATGTATTGATGCAAGATGGGAAAGTTGTAGTTTATGCTTCTTGCAAGTTGAAAGGTTATGAAAAGAGTTACCTAACTCATGATTTAGAGGAGGCAGCCATAGTGTTTGCCTTAAAGATATGGAGACATTACTTATATGAGGAAAGGTGTGAGATTTATACAGACCATAGAAATTTAAAGTATGTCTTCACCTAGAAGGAATTGAATATAAGACAGAGACAATGGTTAGAGTTGATTAAGAAGTATGATTGCATTATCAACTATCATCCTAGTAAAGCTAATGTAGTGGCAGATGTTTTAAGTCATAAGTGCTCAGATTGTGTGTGTTAGCTATATCATTGATTCATATGCCAAATGCTAGAGATTTGCAAAAATTAGATTGGAGATAATACCATATGGGTTAATTGAGAGGTTATCTACAATAACACAACAACTCGCACTATTAGAAAGGATTAAGCAGAGATAGAGTTCAGATCCTTTCCTTTGTCATATAAGGAAAAAGATTGAAGCTAAGAAAGGTAAGAGTTTTCAAATTTCCTGTGATGAAGTGATTAGACTTGGAAATAAGATTTGTGTTCCAAATGATGGGTCTTTTAGGATTATGTTAGGTGGGTGTTATAATATCTTTCTCTTACTTTCCTGTTGCTACCTATTCTTTGTGTTTCACCAAGAAATCTTGACAAAGAGTATGCCCTTATTTCTTAGATCTTGTTACCTTTTCCTTTGATATTCTTAACATAACCTAAGTTCCTAACCTAGAACTCCAAAAATCTATATCATCTTATTGGCATACTTCCTTTAGTGCTAACACCATGCTTTTATTATGCAACTCTAATCTTTCAATGTTTGAGTGCAATTTTCATTCATATAAAGGTTTGGCATTCTACCTTTGAATATTATTCTTGAAAATAGGGTTCATATTCATGCTAATTATGTCATGACAATCAAAAACATTAGGGTCATTTGACCATAAATACATGATTTTATAGTCCTATATATGTTCTAGAATCATTTTTTTTTTCATAACTCTCTCATAACATGTCCATTGTAGCTTCCTCCCTTCAATCCATAGGGCTTTCGTTGCCTAATCCAATGTCATGATGTACTTTCTTCATGACATAAGGTAAATAAAATACAACAATTTGTGAGCTTATTCTAGAATCTACTTCTAACTGGTCAGTGAATTATCGAATTTCCAATGCTTTAATGTGCAAAACTTCGTATAAAAACCATCTGTTTAAGCTAATGGAGCTATAGAAATTGCCGAGCATACTGGGGAGCTTCTGATGGTACTAATGGTGCCTCGTGTTTGTGAGCTAGTTGCTCCCATAATTCTTGACTTTCTTACTTCCCTCTACTTGTAGTCTTTTTTTCCTCATTACTGGAGTCATTGGAAGAGCCATTACTAACATAATTAGGATCTGATGAGGTCGCTTGATACTCGGATTAATCATTGTCGACGTCATCATCATGATAGTGATTCCCACCTGGCCATTGTGAGCTCTTTAGCATGCTTCAACTTAGCTATAGAATGCTTAAGCTCAAAAAAATTATGCGGTTAATAATTTAACGTTTGGTTGCTCACATACATTCTGCTTTATGAAATACCAAAAATAACCTTAGGGCTCCTATTACTCTATTATCTTGGTTTGTTTTTCCTTGTTCTGTGTACAATCAAACTGAAGGACTTCTAACGAAGTGAAATTTGCTAAAATAAAGAGCACCATTGTGTGCAAAACATCGTAACATATTGTTAGCCTATCCTCTTCATTTGAGCCATCGGGCCAACTGTTGATCATCATTGACCATGTTTGATCATCACTGACTTGATATCATATAACCCTTGTCCTTTGATTTCTTATTGTTCTTCGGGAGTGTTGACATCAAGAACTATGAACCTAGTAAAGTTATACATAACCATTAAATATTAACTTTTCTATTTATTAAATTAACTTACTTTCTTGAGCTACGGTGAAGCGAAAATATGACAGTGTGAAATAGGATGGCAAGATATTGCTCTAATACCACCTATCAGGAGCCACCTTTTCTAGCCGTCACTTAGCTTGCTTAAACATGATTTCTTAAACCTGATCTTATTTACTAGTAAGAAATACTGGGTAGATTTTTTTCCTTATAAGCATATTTTAAAATGGTTGAGACTTTTGTTGCAATACAAATTGGGACGTAGCTCAAGATTTAACTTTATAATCATTCAAAACATTTCTTCATATTCATTATTTTACTTTCATAAAACTTTCTAAAACTTCCTTTCAAAATGGTAGAAAACTTTTTTCTTTAAATAGCAGAAAACTCTATAGCGACATCCACGCCCAACCTTTGCGTCTGTCTCTTTGAAACACCAAGCTTTTCCACTAGTCATACTGGTCTCTCGTAGGATTTACCTAAAGCATGAAGGAACTTGTAATGAGGTTTCACTCAATAAGTTCAAACATAATCTTATAAAACATTAAAAACTTTCATCGTAAAACATTGCTTTTAAACTTTTCATATGAAACTTCCTTCATGAACCTTTTATTGTAAACATTTTTCATAAACCTTTTTTCGTAAACATTTGTTAAATTGTTTTTTGTAAACAATTCTCATAACATCAGGGAAAGGAATGCAAGTAAGGCCATAATGCATAATTTCATTTATGCTTATTTATGAACTTTTTATCATCATTCTTAACTTTGTTAAATATATGCCTAAGTGTACGTACCAAATGCGCTTGACTATTAAACACCGAGGCGTAACATAACTTTAACATGACACTCCTCTTGAATCAAGATGTTGGCATGACACTTTCTTCTCTTAACTTGTAGATTATATTGCCAATCTTAAAATCTTAGTGAACATTATACATGACATGACTTAATCTATAAATCATTAAATAGAGCAATTGCAAACATATTGCAAATCATAACTTGAACTTTTAAAACATTATGCATAAGAAATGCAAACAATCTTTAAACATAACTATTGCAAATACAGTGCAAGTCTTGACTTGATATTTAAAACTTTATGCATAATAAATGCAAGCATAAAACATATTTCGAGCATTTGAAATTCATTTTCTACATTCTATGGATGAGGTTTGAAAATTACCTGGATAATGCTCTAGCGTTCTAGCTCTATCCATTCCCTTCTATTAGCTAGCTTTGTGTTTAGTTCAAATGACACCCGACTATTTGTTAACTTTCATATTGTTGACCTACTTGCTCGATAATACAACCTATACGTTAACCTTCCATTCCTTTTACTTAATTTCATTTCGTATCGATCTATTTGTCTTATTTCCTAACATGTTCGTTCCTTAGTCAAATTTTCCATCTCACTTAGCGGTTTTGTTACTTAACATGATACGGATCATTTTTGGTCTATGATGGTTTCGTAAATTCGGAAGGCTCAGGTCTATTTTAGCGATTTTCTTAAAAATGATAATTTTACCCTTAATGGGTTTTTCATAAGCCTTGTAATTTTACTAAACTTTTCTTTTTCTTTACCATCCCATAACTAGCAAGATATGAAAAAATCCCACTAAGGGACATTTTTTTAATCAGCGTTTCGGGGTCCATTTTAGCCTTTTTGCAGAAAATATCCATTTGCACTTGATAAGTCTTAGAAAACTTTTGGAACACATTTTAAAACAAAACTTACATTTCCTTGCTTTTCATAACATTACAAAAAAAAAATCAGTTTCCTTTTTGCAAAAAAATTATTTTGCCAAGACTTTACAGTTTTGACATGCAAAAATCTTAACAATTATGCCCTTAACATGTTTCTCATTCTTTTCTTAGTAAAAAGTCTTAATCCTTTCAAATTTAGAATCTGTGCTTACTCAATGCCCATAGTAGTGCAGAAAACCAACATTTTCTCACTGAAAATCTAGTTATTCACGTTTTATGGTTTTGGCCTGAAACATAACAATCTTGATATTTTTATCCTCAGGATCAAAAATACTCATCTTACAGCAAAATGCTCAATTTTTTGCAAGGATTAAAACTTACAAAAGATCCTTGGTCTAACTCAAACCATTTCATGACATTTTCTTTTTTTTTTACAATATTTCATGATTAAAATCTCATAAAATTTTTAACTAAAATCATTATAGAATTTTTGAAAACTGTCTGCATTATCGAACTATTTCTATGACATATAAAATTTTTATGTTTTAACTTTTATCAAAATCATTCATGTTAATGGCATTTTTTGAAAAGGCAAAATTGAAAACAACGCATTTTAGCATGTTCCGATTAGAATTTGAATAGAATTTAGTTATGAAAGTTGTCCAGATCTTCATTTCTAATAAATCTCGTGCTGAACTCAGAGAATGATTCAACTTCTAAGGGCCTAAGACACTTAGATCCTTCAAAAATGCATTTAAAACACTTTTTACACCTTAACTTCCTTTAACTTATTTTCCTTAAGTTTAACGACATTTAAACCTTTTCAAACACATTATTAAGCACTTAATGCTTATAATTATCATGCCATAATATTTCCTTTTTATGCCATGATCCAAAACTATTTTATCAAACACTTTAAGTGCATAAAAATGCTTAGACCTTGTATTTTGACAAAATTTGTCATATCTTATCATCTTAGTATTAAACCCTAGTCTTTTAATTATCTATCATCATCATCTCACATTAAACACTAAATAATCATGCCATAATTTCATTAGTACATGTCATAATCCATAAACATTGGATTAGACACCTTATATACATAACCATATCAAGACTAATTCAGAAATTGCCTAGAGATTTGAAAAGTTTTTGCCTCTCCTTTTGGTGCTAGAAGGCTTTCTAAGATCCTTGAAAACAATTCATAGTATAACCCATGAAAACCTCATTTAAAATATAGGCAAAACCTTTGGAACATAATAGAATCTAGAAAATACAATTTTAATGCAATTCACCAATTTTATTTTCAACAATTCAAAAACATAAAAATTAGAGACTCAGGAAATACCTGGAGGCGCCATCATCAATCTTCTAGATCCGTCTTCTAGATTCATCTTCTCTGAATAATTATTTAATTACAAAATTCTTACAAATTAAAAATTAAATAACAATTCCTAGACGGAGATGATAGTCCGTCAACTAATTACATGAAAAACCTAGATACACATTCTAACCTCTAAGGAACCATAACCGGTATTAATTAATTAATAAATAATTAAACAATGATTTAATCAACCATAATTAATTAATAAACATTCACCACATAATCCATGACAACATATATATTATATAGAAACCTAGAGTGCCATCTCTGTATAAAATTCAATTCAAGCATAGGAGAGATTAAGATCACAAAATTTATGCATATAACATGATCACAAACTTGCAAATTTATGTAAAAACCTTGGCTTTGATACCAATTGTTGGAAACAAAGTGCGCAGCGGAATTTTTTAAAATTTTTCATCAGAGTAATTTCCAAAACACAAGTTTGACATGTTATATGTATAAATTAAACAGATCTTACTAACCTCAGTGTGTCGAAGAACCTCTGCAACCTGTGTAGAGAAGTAACGTTCCAGAAGAGCCTCAACCAACTGGTCTTCTTTGCCATTCTCTATCCACAACCGGAGTGAGTGTGGGCTCACACGTACAGCTCTTCCACCGGTGACTCTCCTTCCAACCAATAGAGAGAACCCAAAGCTAGTGCTCGTGATTTGTGAACAAAAGCTCTCAGGGAGTTTTCAGACGCTCACTAGAAGAGTATCACTCTTAATCTCTCAAATTGATCTAAGTAAATCATGAGACTCACTCCCTTTTTATACCTATTGGTCCTGGGGTCAGTCCATATCAGATTAGGTCTCAAAAACTCAAAACAGAATCAAATTCGGATCAGTATCTGATAAGATCCGCGTGAAAATGTGTAATCTTATCTCCCGCTGATCGACAGGCCAAACATTCTGATCGATAGGCCGAACACGTCATCCGACAAGCCGAACTCCCGAGAAAAAATATCCGTGAATCTTTTATTTTCCATCCGAGATTCTAAAGGAGAAAGTCTCAGTTTTGATTCAAATAACCCAATAGAGAAGTTATCTAATCAAAACAAACTTTATCAAGATAATCTCTAAGAAAATAAATCAATTCACAATAATTCTACAAGTTTATCTTGTTCTAATTTGTCTAAAATTAAAACAACCGATAAACAGACAAGAATTATCTGATCACAATAATTCAACAAGTTTATCTTGAACTAATTTCTTACAAAATTAATTCAACCGATAAACAGATATAAATAATTTGATTCTTACAAATTTTAAACCAATCTGATAAATCCGACATAAGTCACCAATTATTGGAAAAGCACGCCGTGTCGTTACAAGATTTTGTGAGCTAGCAAAGGGGACCAAAATGGACCTATAAAGTTCAAGCTCATGATAATTATGAAACCCAATATCCCAAATATACATTTCACAATTATCACCTCCAACGCTACTCCACTAAAAGCTTGGAGCTGCACTCTCGAACTTTATAGAATTACGAAGCTCGTGTAGCTAAGTCTCCATGACATATCATAGTGTATCATATCCCTATATGATCATCCATAATTGGCTTAAGGACAAGTTTTGTCTTACCTTCCCGATTATTTTTATCTTACGTTCCATTGTCTCACCATTAGAAAACTTACCATCCAAAGATAGTATACCATTCGGTTACACCTATGTATCCAAATGGTTGAGCGCTCCAGTTTTCCAATTACAGGACAACGCATATAAGAGGATATCATTACTCCTAAAGAGGAGCTATAGATTCCATATCTATGAATAACAAGTCTACGCTATCAAGAGTCATGCCTCCAACGTACCGGCATGCATACCATTATAGAGATGTGGGAGTCACCCATTGGTACATCAAAAGACACAAGTCGAGACAACGGGCCCACTATTCATCTCAGGATTAAGATACAATACAAATGACTGTCTAAAGTGAATCGATTTGCCAAGACAGAATTATTAATCCAAATCAATTCACTTTATGTCCCGATCCAACACATCATCACCTATGACAACGTGCCAATATTTCTATTCACGGAGTCCAACTCCGATGGTCAAGACAAACCATCTCCCAGTAGGGATATAGACAACATAACAATCTTTACATGAATAAAGCGCCCAACTTTATTCCCTCGATTGCAGATCATATGTTTTAGACCATCACCTTAAGAATCGTGTCTTCTGCATAATCAGTCCATCATATGCCCAACTCTTAAGGTTTAGACTGACAGTCTCAGACTACTGTTTGCTTATCATACATTCAACAAATATGAACGTAAAGAGGACAAGCTTTGGTATATATAAATGAATAAATTCTTTATTGATAAAAATGTCACCAAAAAACGTATTACATTTTTACTCCTTAGGGCATACATGTCTAACAAAGGAACCAAGATTTCACAAGAAGAGTAAATATATTGATCAGAAGTATCATGTGATAAAGGACTTCGTCGAGGGCAAGCATGTCATGGTGTGCAAAATCGCATCAGAGGACAATTTAGCTGATCCATTCACGAAGACACTTACTGGGAGAGTCTTTGATAGGCATGTGGACTGCCATGGGGATGCGAGATTTATCATATTTACTCACTCAGTGCAAGTGGGAGATTGTTAAACGTGTATGCCCTAATGAGTAAAAATGTAATATGTCTTTGGAGACATTTTTATCAATAAAGAATTTATTTATTATTTATATACCAAATCTTGTCCTCTTTACGTTCATATTTGTTGAATGTATGTTAAGTAAACAATAGTCTGAGACTGTCGGTCGGAACCTTTAAGAATTGGGCATATAATGGACAAATTATGCGGAAGACACATTCTTAAGATGATGGTCTAAATCATAAGATCTGCAATCGAGGAAATAAAGTTGGGCGCTTTATACATGTAAAGATTGTTATGTTGTCTATATCCCTATTGGGAGATGGTTTGTCTTGGCCATCGGAGGTGGACTCCGTGAATAGAAACATTGGCACATTGTCATCGGTGACAATGTGTTGGATCGAGACATAACGTGAATTGATTTTGATTAATAATTCTGTTTCGACAAATCGATTCACTTCATGCAATCATCTGTATTGTATCTTAATCTTGAGATGAGTAGTGGGCTCGTTGTCTTGACTTATGTCTTTTGATGTACCAAAGGGTGATACCCACATTTTAATAGTGGTACGTTTGTCAGTACATTGGAGGCATGACTCTTGATAGCGTAGACCTGTTATTCATAGATATGAAATCCACAGCTCCTCTTAGGAGTAGTGATATCCTCTTATATACATTATTTTGTAATTGAAAAACTAGAGCGCTCAACCATTTGGATTCATAGGTGTAACCGAATGGCATACTGTCATTGGATGGTAAGTTTTTCGATAGTGAGATAATAGAACGTAAGATAAAAATAATTAGGAAGGTAAGACAGAACTTGTCCTTAAGCCAATTATGGATAATCCTATGGGGATACAATACACTATGATATGTCATGGAGACTTAGGTATACGGGCTTCGTAATTCTATATAGTTCTAGCGTGCAACTCCAAGCTTTTAGTGGAATAGCGTTAGAGTTGATAATTATGAAATCTATATATCGGATATTGGGTTTCGTATTTATCGGGAGCTATATAGGTCCATCAGGTCTCCTTTGCTAGCTCATAAAAATTCTATAACGATACGGCATGCTTTTCCAATAATTGGTGACTTACGTCAGATTTATCATATTGGCTTAAATTCAGCAAAATTAGATTATTCATGTCTATTTATCAGTTGAATTAATTTTGTGATAAAATTAATTCAAGATAAACTTGTTAAATTATCAAGAACGGATAACTCATGCCTGTTTATTGGTTGGATTAATTTTGAATTAATTGAAGATAAACTTGTTGAATTATCAAAAATATTTATTTTTCTAAAGATTATCTAGATATGACTACTTTAATCAGATAACTTCTCTATTGGGTTATTTAAATTAAAACTGAGACTCTATCCCAAGAATCTCGGGTTAAAATAAAGATTCTTAGGGATCTTTCATTGGATGTTCAGCAGGCTGAACCGATCTTTACATTCGGCTGGCCAATGGAGTATGTTCGACAAGCCGATCTGCTAATTCGGCCAGCCGACCGACGATAAAAGGATCACGCATTTTCCACACTGATTTTGTCTAATATTGATTTTGATTTGATTCTGATTCGAATTTTCAAAGCCTTATCTGATAAGGATGGACTTCTGGGTCCAAGCCCTATAAAAGCAGAGTGAGTCTCTTTATCATTTTGATCATTTGAGAAATTAAGAGTGAAACTCTGCTAGTGAGATTCTAAAAACTCCTTGAGAGCTCTTGTTCACAAATCACGAACACTAGCTTTGGGTTCTCTCAATTGGCTGGAAAGAGAGTTGCCTGGTGGAAGAGCTTTACGTGTGAGCCCACACTCACTCCGATCGTGGATAGAGAATAGTAAAGAAGACCAGTTGTTTGAGACTCTTCTGGAACGTTACTTCTCTTCACTGATTGAGGAAGCTTTTTAGCATTTACAAGGTTAGTAAGATCTAGTTAATTTATACATATAGTGTGTCAAACTTGTGTTTTGAAAAATACTCTGATATAAAAATTTTTAAAATTTTGTTACGTACTATTTTTCTAACAACTGACATTAGGTTGCTATCTTCAAGACTTGAAGCTAGCCGAGCAAGCACCTCGGCTTCCGCATTCTCTACTATGGGAATTTGGGAAACTAAAAAGCTCTTGAATTGCCCAAGTAGAGTTTGAACCTTGCTCAGGTTAGCAGTTATGCACGCATTCTAGGCTTGAAATTTGTCAGTTAGTTGCTGGACCACAAGCATGGAATCACTAAGAATGCATATATGGTCCACCCCAAGCCCTCGTGCAATCCTAAAATCAACTATCAATGCTTATTTGACCTCATTATTGGAGGCCTTGAAATCAAATCGGAGCATGCAGTTGATCTTGTAACCATCTAGACTAATGTGGATGAGTGCAGCACCTGACACTTCACGTTGGATGACTTTTCCACGAATAATTTCTATTCGGGTTTAGACCCACTCACACTGTTGCTGGCAAGATAAAGTCCTCCATGGGTCCCTTTTGGCTGAAGGAGTGGCCTAGTCGACACTTGTGACTTCAACTATGATATCAGCCAGAACTTGTGCTTTAATCGCTGTTCAGGGCGCAAATTATATCTCGAATTCCCCATGCTCAACCAACCACTTGTCCATCTGACTAGAAATCTTTAGATTTTTGACGATTTGGTCCAAGGGGTACTTGGTTGAGATTTATATTTTATGCCCTTGAAAGTATGGCCGGAGCTTTTGAGTAGAGGCAATGAGCGGTAAGGCTAGCTTTTCTAATAGTGGGTACCTTCCTTGGATCTCTAAAAAGCCATGTCGGTGTAGTAAACCAGCTTCTGAACTCTTTTTTCTTCCTAGATTAAGACCGAGCAGATAGTTCTCAGACACTACTAAGTAGGCATACAGTATCTCTCCCGATAGAGGCATGGATAAGAGTGAAGGTACAGCCAAGTACTTTTTAAGAATATGGAATGCTTCCTCACACTCTTTGCTCTACTCAAACCTCCCTTGAGTGCTTGAAAAAAAGGTTGAAACTTGTCGGTGGACCGAGAGATGAATCTGGACAAAGTGGTGACCATCCTAGTAAGCTTCTGGACTTCCTTAACTATGTGGGGGGGAGTGCATGTCCACCATTACTCAAGCCTTGGAAGGATTGACCTTTATGTTGTGGCGGTTGATCATAAATCTAAGAATTTCCTAACTCCACCCCGAAGGAACAATTGGCCAAGTTGATCTTTATCTTGTATTCTTAGAGGACGTTGAAGCTATCCCAAAGATCAGTAATATGATCGGGTGTTTGGACAGATTTCATGAGCACGTCGTTAATGTATACTTTCAATGGTCTTCTCAATCTGTCAATCAAACATCTTGTTTACTAGGCACTAATAGGTGGTGCCAGTGTTTTTTAACCTAAACGACATAACGACATAGCAAAACAACCCCTGGTCAGTCGTGAATGTGGTTTTGACTTGGTCTTCCTTGACCATCTTGATTTGATTGTACCCCTAGCGGGCATCCATAAAGCTCAATAGTTCTTGGCCAGTGGTTGTATCTACCAACTGGTCAATCCAAGGCAGAGAAAATCAATCATTTGGGTAAGCTTTTTTTAAGTCTGTAAAGTCAATATGGACTTGCCACTTCTTGTTGGCCTTTTTGATCAGGACCATATTCGCTAGCCACTCGGGGTAGGTGACCTCTCGGATGAACCTAGCCTTCAATAGGTTTCGAACCTCCACGTTGATGGTAGCGTACCTCTCTAGATTGAAGGCTACTCTCTTTTGAATGATCAGCTTATGCTTTAGATTGACATTTAACTAGCGGCTGATGATGCTCATGTCAATCTCTGGCATGTATTTAGGGGAACATGCAAACATGTCCCAATATTCTGTTAGAAACTTCTCCAAGTCTGCTCGGATTTCAAGCTGTAGCTAAGAGCCAAGCATGATTTTTTGATTGGGATGTTTGGGGTTTAGGTGATACGAGACAAGATCTTCCACAAACGTTGCCCGTGCTTTTTCTTTGGGAATCTGGGGGTCCAGGTTAGGCAACATTTGTGGCCTCTCCTTGGTAGGGAATTCGATCTCATCCACCATGTAAATGGCTAAGATGTTAAATTGTTGGGTTGTCGCCTCCTTCATGGCCTTGATGTAGTGGTCTCTGGAGTCCTTTTGTTTTGATCTTATTACTCCGACTCCATTCTCTATGGGAACTTCATAGCCAAGTGATAAGTGAAGACCACAGTCTTTAAAGCGTTCAAGGTCGGCATCCCAATGATGATGTTATGTTGGGATAGCTTGTCAACCACTAGGAATTCAACGAGCTATGTGACCCGAGCATAATCGTCATCGAAAGTGACCAGCAAACAGATCTTGCTCACTGCTTAGACACACTCACCCGAGAAGCCATACAAAGGGGTTTGTTCCAAGACAAGCGCAGTGTTGCTAATCTTTAATTTAGCAAAGGCTTGCTTGAACAGAATGTTTGTCGAGTTACCATTGTCAATCAACACCCACCGAACAATGTTGTTCATAATCTACAGCTCAAACACTAGAGCGTCATTGTGCAGGTGGATAAGCTTATCCACCTCATCCTCGATAAGGGTGATTGCAATATCTTCCTACCAGCAAATCTTGTTTATATGTTTGGATATGTTCATCAGGTCCCCCTTTCAACCAAATAGGCTTGCTAGCCACTAGAGGTATCCCTGGTAATTGGCCTGCCAAAGATCATATACATAATGTTCGATAGGTTTTTGGTGTTCATACCGTCAGCATTTTGTGTTCTTGGCCAGCCTTCTAGGTCAGGTGGAAGTTCCTTCTTGCATTATTGAAGGAGGTGAAAACTTGTTCCATGAACTCCCTAAGGTGTCCTTCTCATACAAGTTTCTTAATTCGGTCCTTCAGCTAGATGCAATCTTGGGTGTTATGCCTAATGTCCTTGTGGAAGTTGCAACACTTATTCTAGTCTCATGTTGCTCAGTTCCTTTTTAGTGGAGGCATGTCCACTAGCAGATTGCAGTTGCTTACCTAGTTCAACACTTCGTTGATAGTGGTGACTAGAGGTGTGTAGCTTTGGAGTTTCTCGATTGGAACCTTCGACTTGTTCATTTTTGGCTTTTTGCCCTGGTCAATCTCACCTTGGTCTGATGGATCCTTGTTCTTCTTCCCCTTCTTGCTACTCCCCTCTCTATCTCGGTGGCTCTTCATGTAGTTCATTGCTTCTGCCTGCCTTTAAGCATACTCGAGCATCTGGGAGAAGGTGCTCAGCTGTTCTAAGGCGAGCAACCAAAGCAAGCTCTTGACTCATAATCTTTCACAGAAGGCATACTTGAGGGTCTCATCTTCGATGTACTTCACCTCTAAGGCTGCTTGGGTGAAGCGGTTGATGTAGCCTTGTACATCCTTGTCTCCTTGCTTTACAGCATAAAGGTAAGTTACTTCTTTCGTTTTTATCCTAGAAGGGGAGAGGGCTATCAAGAACACTTCAGATAGCTACCGAAAAGAGCTCATAGTGCTAGGCTCTATACGCTTGAACCATTCTTGAGCAAAGCTAGTTAAAGTTGATGAGAGCGCCTTGCACATTGCTGCGTCACTGGCACTATGCAGCATCATGTGGCACCTGTAGAGTTCGAGTTGCTTATCATCATTTCTTGTTTCATCATAAGCCTTAAGTTGCAACATCTTGAATTTGTTCAGCATGAGGGCCCTTATGATTGAGTTGCTTATCATCATTTCTTGTTTCATCATAAGCCTTAAGTTGCAACATCTTGAATTTGTTCAGCATGAGGGCCCTTATGATTGCATTGATAAAGGGTGGGTCAGGCATGCCACCGTTATCGACCTGATAGCGGATCTGAACAATTTTTCATTATAGGTCTTGCAGTTGATGCTGTTGGTGTCTTTGGGCAGTTCTACCCGATATGGGGCTCCACCCTCAATTGGTCATGGAGAGAGGTAGCTGATGTAGATGCAATGCATATGCCAATAAAACACTTGTTCAATATATGTCACAATAAAACATTTCTTTGAAAATATAATATGAAAATGTACATATATTCTCATTAAACATAAAAACCTATCATTAAATATACTAGGGTTCAATCCAAATAGAACAAATTAAGACATACAAACATATGGAATATTTCTAATAGTAAGTTTGTTGCATTAACTTCAGAAACCAAAAACTTGGTATCTGTTTTCATGTTAGGGCATTGTGCTAATCAAGAGTAAGATGCCTTGATAACAAGAGATTTTGCAGTCACCTTAGAAAGTTTTCCTTCCAATTCTCATTCTATTTTCTAGAACTACCATTGATAAGAGATAGAAGTAAATAAAATTTACGCTCTTCAATTTGTTTTTGTAGCAATGGTGTGTACTATTTCTATAGCGCCTTGTAGGCATCTTTTCTCTTAATGAAGAAGTTCATTCCAGTAAAAAAAACACTTGAACTTACAAACATAGGACTTAAATATTGGATTCTAATACTTTAAATGTTTTTCTTATATAGTAAAGATTTAACTTCGAAATGACCTAGAAATCAAAAAAGATATAGAGGATCAAATAGCAAACTCATGTAAAATTTTGTGATTTGCCTCTCATTGCCTCAAGCTTTTGGTTGATTTTGGGCTAGACGAGCCCCTCGGCTGCCGAGTCTATCAAAGACTGAGGCCCATGAGCCTTGTGGAGAGCAATCGCGGCAATCTTGGGGCCCAAGCCGACTAACCAGGCTAAGCAGTTGCTTCGAGAGACACTTTTTGAAGCTAAGGTTCTGGATTGCTCGGAGTCTTCCTTGTCATGGGAACCATCCCTTGGCCCTACTCGACCGCCTGCCCAGTCTTCCTAGGCCTACAAAAGGAGAACAAGGGGTAGTTGTTGTGCCATCTACTGCGTGAGAAGGCGTACTCTAGCGATCAATTCTCGAATGGGTCCTCGGTGGCTGAGGCTGCTCTGCTCGTGTTGTCCTACCTGCTAGATCGGGACCGGGCTGTGCATAGCCTACCACGAGGTCTAGCCTAGTTTCGGTTCTATGCGTACCTTGAATTTTCCTCTTAGGGAGCCTTGTCCCAAGTATTTCCTTTTGTGGCCATGTTAAGTGGGGATGCTATCAATGGAAACTCTGGAAAGGCATAGGGCCCTCCTTCTAGCACCAAACCGTTAATGTTCTGCTCTTGATCAACTCCACATGTAGTTGTGCACAATGCTTAAACTACCTATCTAGCTTGTCTGGCTTCCCGAGGAGTACCTACAACAATCCTAGGGTATGCTTTGGAGGTGAAGGGGACACTAGTGTTGTGTTAGTCAAGGGCTCTCTGATGCTCAAGTTAGGTACCTGTTTGACCAAGATCGAGAGTAAGGTTAGGTGAGAAAGTCCACGTACCTCTTAAGTAGAGTAAATGTTTTCTATTTATAGGCCACCACTTAGATTAGGTACAAGGCATGTTTAGCCCATGTCCAAGGTGTCCTATCAGGTAGTGTCAGGGGGTAGATGACAAGTGCCACAATCCCAACAAGTAATCAACCCCTCATCTAAAGGCATAATGAGGCCATGTGTCGGCTGTTGGAAATGAGTTGTTGCCCAATTGCAAAATATGTCAGTCCATCCCGAGCACCTGCCTTTCCTGAAGAGGCGACATCTTGTGTGGCATCCAACGAAGACCCTAGGGAGCACCTCGGGAAAAAGTGCCAATTAGAGGGGAGTTGTGAATATCCAAAAATAACTTTATTCGAGTAGGATGGCCAGACAACCAAGGAGTGTTCTTTGGGAACAGGATATCAAGCATACCCCCTACAACGCTAGTGATAATGTCTGCTTTGTGACAAGTGATGATGAGCTCCCACTCATGTGTGTTGTCAAACACATTGCCAATAAGGCCTAAGGACACATTTGGCATGCTATATTAGCACTCTATATTGTATTATTTAAAAATAATATAATGTTTGGTGACATCCATGTATTGTACTATTTAATACGAAATCAAAAATTAATACAATATAAGTCATGATATCAAATACAACCAAAAACCACCGTATTAGATCGTATTGTGTAATTTAAACCAAATGTGTGTTTTAATAAACAAATAAAATATTTAAAATATAATAAAAATTGACATAGAAATTGAAGTTTTAGAATGAGATTCAAGACTGGGGTTTGGAGTCCAAATCAAGACTGAGGTTAGGGTTGGGATTGTGGATGAAGGTCGGATGGGATTTGAGGACAGGATTTGGGACTAGGATCAGGGTCGGGTAGGACTAGAGTCTAGGTTTAGGTTGAAGTCGAGATTCGAGACCAGGATCACAGTTAGGATTTACGGTCAGTGTCAGGATTTGAAACCAGGGTCAAGATTTAGGACCAAGGTTGAGATCTAGATTTGGGACTATGGTCAAGGTTGGGATTCGCAACCAAGGTCGAGAATGGGTTCGGGGTTAGGATAAAGGGTTAGGATTGGGGTCAGGATACGGGATCAGGATCAGGGTCGGGGTGGGATCAAGATCAAGATTCAGGATTCAAGACAAGGGTCGAGGTTGAGATTCAGGACTATGTTAGGGTTGAGGCTTGATTTCGGGTCAGGGTTGAGGTTTGGATTCTAGATCGAGATTTATGACTTGGGTCGAGGTCAAGATTGGGGACCATGATCAAGATCGAGATTTGGGACAGTGTCGGGGTCGAGATCAGAATTCGAGATCGAGGTTAGGATTTAGGGCTGGGATTAAGGACCAAGGTCAGAGTCAGGATTCGAGATAGGGATCGGAGTCAAGATTCAAGATAAGGATCGAGGTCGGGTTGGGATTTAGGTTTGGGTTAGGGATTTGAGGTTGGGATTTAGGAGGTCGGGGTTAGAGTCAAAATTGGAATTAGACACTAGGGTCACAGTTGAGATTCTAGGTTTGTGTTGGATTTTGGGTCGGCATTCGAGACTGGGGTTAGGGTTTAGAGTCAGGATTCTGGGTTAAGATTCATAACCAAGGTTGGGGTCAAGATTTAGGGTCAGGATTGAAAATTAGGGTCAAGGTCGAGGTCAAGATTCGGGATCAGGAGCTGGGTTAGGGTCGAGATTCGATGTTGGGATTCAGGACCAATGTCGAAGGTCAGGGTCGAAGTTGAAATTTGAGACCGGGGTTACAGTCGAGATTTGAGATTAGTGTCAAGATTTTAGGTCGAGATTCGAGGTTAGTGTCAGGATTTCAAGTCGAGATTTAGAACTAAGGTCGAAGTCAGATTTGGGACCAAGGTCAGGATTTTAGATTAGGGTCAAGATTTAGAATCGAGGCTAAGGTCGGGATCAGGGTCAAGATTCAAGACCAAAGTCGAGATTCGGTGTCGGGGTAAGGGTCAGGATTCTAGACCAAGGTCAAGGTCGGGATTAGGATTCAAAACCAGGGTTAGTGTAGGGGTCAAGTTCCCTAAATCCAGACCTCGACTAAGACCTAGTCCTAAATCCTGAACCTGACCCTTACCCCAACCCCGAACCTAGTCCTAAATCACAACCTCGAATCCTAATCTTGATTTCAACCTTGATCTTGATCTCAAACCTGACCCTGACACTAGTCCCAAATCCCGACCTCGAGCCTGGTCCAAAATCTTAGCCCCAACCCTGACCCCAACAATAGTCTTAAATCCTAACCTCGACCTCAACTCTGATCTCAAATCCTAACCCTAACATCGGTCCCAAATTATGACCTTGACCCCGGTCCTAAATCCTATCCTCGGCCCCTACCCCAACACTAGTCCTAAATCCTGACCCCGGTAGCAGCCCAAGATCTCGAACTCGACACCAATCCTGACCTTGACACTGGTCCCGACCCCGACACTAGTCTCGAATCTCGACCCCTACCTTGGCTCTGAATCCCAATCCCGACCCTAGTCCTGAATCATGAATCTCGACCATGACACCAATCTTGAATCCTGACTTCGATCTAGAACCTGAATTTCAATCCCGAAACCATGACCCAAATTTACAATATTCAAAGTTTACATACTAATACAATATAATGTGGTGGTAAACAAATATTGTATAGTGTAATACAGCATATTAATATGGTGCAAAATCAAACAATATATTGTATAATAGTAATACAATATAATACAATATGGTGTGTCAAATATACCCTAAGTCGTCTATGAATTGCGGAGAACAACTCCTCGCTGACAATTTCATAGGAGATCTCCATATGAATGTCTAAATCCGGTTCATCTCTGCAAATCTTAAACAGATGTTGCCAAGGAATACCATTCAAGGACAAGGTTGGTTATTCCATGGCAAGACCGACCAGATTTGCATCCATTTTTTTAGTTCTTGTGGTGGGAAAGGGGGAGTTTGTGCATAGAATTACCCCTTTCAATTGGCATTTGTTTCATTTCTGGCCCCAAAACAATGATTTTTTTTTTATTAGTACCCCTTCTTAAAGGGTTGGTCAAAGGTCAAAATGTATATGTCGTTGAAATTTCTCTTCCATTCATAAAGGTAATTCACCAGATGTCCGAGAGAAATTTTTGGGGGTTGGGGGAGGGGTGTGTGGTGTTGGTGGTTGGTGGGGGTTGTGCATGCCTTTCAGTTGGTACTTTTTTATTACTACTCCTTAAAAGGTTAGTCAAAGGTCAAAATGTTCGTCTTGTTGAAATTTCTCTTACCACTCAAAAGGGCAATATACGATTTGTCCGAGAGAAATTTGGTAAATTATTTTTAAATTTATCAGTGATTGACTTCGGCTGACATACTTTGGTAATATTTCAAGGTTATTGGTGGTAATCTATCAGATGCCGAGGAATTTGGTAGATTATTTTTAATAATTTACTATATTATTTCCAATTTTTCATGATAAATCAGATATCAAAAAAACAAATCAATCCAAAAATTACTAAAAAAGAACACAGAATCACAACAAAATTATAACTATGAAGTAACCATAGAAACACAAAACGACAGGATTTCAACAAAATCTTTAAACACATATCAAAAGGCTCAGGTTCAATCACAAACTCAAATTCAAAGCGAGACGAACCTCGATTTTGTGAACAAAAAATTCACAACTTTAACCAAATAAACAAGGAAAACGTATTAGAATCGACGATGACGTGTCTTGAGGTAGCTCATTCATCGACAAAAGGATCAGTCACCGGCTCTTTGCATGACGATGACTCTGGATCTGCATGACTTCGTCGGCTCCACAACTCTGGATCTTACGATGCTTTCACGTAATTGACAAATTGAAGAGACAACACTTGGTAGAAATCTGCCATCAGATCTCTAAGTTCAGAACATATGAGACGGTTGGAGTTGGGTTCTGCGGTGAGCAGATCGCTTCAGCAAGTTTGCTCGCATAAGCTGCTTGGGCGCGATCTTTGGAACTCAAACTGTGGTCGGTCAATGGATGAAGATGATGCCGACCAAATCTAGATGAGGACGCCACAGGGAGGGAGCGAGGGAGGGGGATAGAGAGGCGGAGAGAGGGATGGCAAAAAGGGGAAAGAAGTAGAGAGTAAAGAGAAAGGAAAGGGAGCCAAAGAGAGTGAAAAAAGATTAGGATTTACTGAGGGAGGGGAAGAGCAAACGAAACAATATATAAATGAATAAATAAATCCTATATCAAGTACATATATATATATATGTATATGTATCCAAATCATGGACAGAATAGTAAAATAACGTACTATCAAAAAAAAAAGGGGGAATTCTATGCACACAAAAATTAGGGCCAACACTTATTTTGCATTATTTTTTATGGTCAATTAATCCAATTTTCTCTTTTGTATATATCGTTGGTCGCTATTGTTAATGGCTGTTTCTAGTGGATACTAATATAATAGGCTGGTGACTACAAAGAATCATAGGTGGTAACGACAACTGCGATTGGTAACTGTAAGGTATCTTAGTGGATATTAGGGGCTTTCAACTGCAATGTAATACAGTGGATACTGCCAGGTATCGACTTGGGTTTTAAGGATATACATGGTATTCTAAATATGATGGCATAATATGATTCTTTAAAATACATATTCATGGTATAGACCGGTTCAAGATGTAAATCTGTAATACCCTGAAATTAATTTAATGTTATTGTAATGTAAACTAATGAATTAGTGTGTCATAATTAATGTTTCAACATTAATTTGATCATTTGATTAAAATTTTAAATTTTAGGTTGTTTTGTTAATTTAATAAATTCTAATAATTTCTTATTGTTTTAAAATGTTATTTTGAGTTTTAAAACACAATCGTTTGTAAAATATTCAAAATATTTCGTTTTACAAAACCGTAGGTGGTACCTGGTTTTCGCACAGTAAAACCGCCCACCATTTCTCTCTATTTATTCCCTCTCTCACTCTCTTCCTCTCACTCTCTTTCTCTCTCTCTCTCTATCGCCCGTGGTCTCTCCCACTCTCTCTCTCTCGGTTTCTCTCAATCTCTCTCATTTCTCTCTCAAATTTTTGAATCAAAATTTGAATCCAAGCTTCGGGTTAGCAAGAGGGAAGCTCGGGGACGTGATTTAGCAACCGAAAACGTGGATTGAAGCTTCGATTCGAGGTTAGTTTTGAAATTTCTAAACTTTTTCAAAATTTTCAATTTTTGTGCATTTTTGAAATCTAAGTTTGTTTGAGCTTAGAAAACTCTTGATTTGAGCTAAAGGAACTTAGAACAACTAGAATCTAAGATTGGATTGAAGAAAAACGGATTAGATTCAAGATTTTTCATTTTTCCTCATTTTTTCCATTTTTGAATTTTTAAAAATCTTGTGTCCAAATCTTGTTTAAATGAGTTCAAAAGTGTTCTGGTATGTTTTTCTATCATCTATGAATGTTTTCCATGCCTGAGAATAGCGAAAAACAAGTTAAAATCAAGATTTGGATTTTGGGAGAACCAAAACCCGTGGCTTGAATTTCTGGGTTTTTCCAGTTCGGCAGGCCGAACTACATGTTCCGCAGGCCGGATTCAAAGGATCGGCAGGCCGGACTGCACCGTTCAGCAGGCCGAACTTGGAAAATGTCCGGCCGACCGGACCTGATTTTCGACAGGCCAAACTGCACAATTTTCACTGTTTTGAACCCCGATTGAAATTCCAACCTTGTAAAATAATTTTAAAGATACAAATGAAACACTAGGACATCATGAAATGGTTTAGTAACATAGAATGTCTCAAACTAGATATTGATCGACTTAGTGTGTATCTAGGATCGTTCGTGGTTCCACGGAGCTAACGTATAGCTGAGCGGGATTACGGTGTGGGGCACCTACACGAGTATCGAGGTAGGACTTCTACCACATTCTTTGGTAGCCTAGTTTCAAAATGATCTGGCTTTGAAAAGGGTTTCTATAAAAATGTTTTCAACGGTTGATTGAAAATGAAATTTATTAGTTGTATTTTTGTAAATCATGGACTGAGATGAACTTCATAATGAACTTCATAATGAATGATAATGGAAACATCTGGTAAACGGATTTTGAATAATGTTAGAAATGAATATAAAGGCATGATGCCATATCAGAGATCGGGTCGTGTAGCGATCGACCTTGGGGGCAGTTCCCGAAACCCAGTTGTACCACTACGGTAGTGATATCCTTATGGTTTGCTTAGAAAGATAATGTATTTCTGGTCGGCCGAATAAATTGTTTTGGTAAGAATGGTTTTATTTAAACTTATTTATTTATTCAAGGTTTCTTTTAAATAATTCCCTGTATAGTGAGACTTTTCTTTAAATTAAATGATTTACTAAAATATAGTCCTACTGAGCCTTTCGCTCACATTTTATTTGTTTTTAAATTTCCCCCCTCTAGGTAGATATCCTCTTAGGTTCAGAGAGGACTCAATAGATAGAACTCAGGAGCAGTAGAAGGACTAGTAGATTATTTGTATAAATTTAAACAAGGCATGTAATGTTTTCAACTTTCTTTGTGCTTGGACTGTAGTTGTATTATTACATTGTCAGTACTATGTGTGTGCACAAGTTGTAGGTCGGTGGGACCCATTCTCGCAGTTCTTTATTTCTTATTTTATTATTTGTTTAATGTTATGAATTCTTTTATACAATGTTGTTCTGAAACTTTCACATTTTATTATTTAATTTAACCCTTAAAACTCTTGATTTTAATTAAATTATCCTTTTAATTAATTTAAATAATCTGCCACGTCACCTCCCGTACTCTGGGGCGTGACATAATGGTATCAGAGCTCAAGGTTATGAACCTTGGGAATTGTGCACACATAGGTATGACAATGAAATACCTCTGACAGTCCAAATTTTGTTTTCAGAAGTGAGAGAATGGCACTTAGACATCATTTGACAACTGACGCCAAGTTCAGAAACGATGAGGGCATGATGAGGTCTATGTTTGCAGCTTTCCGGCAGATGGCAGCCAGGGCTAGGCTGAAGGATTTTGATGTTGGTCGTCGGCATACATATTTTAAGAAATTTTGGCGTGCACCTATTCTGACTTTTGATGGTAATGGGGATCCGCAGTTGGCAGAATATTGGTTGGACTCGATCGTGAAGCATTTGGATACCCTTGGTGTGCCTGATGAGTACCGTGTGGAATTTGTTGCATTTAAGCTCGAGGGTGGTGCTAACACTTGGTGGAAGCAAGCTAAGCGTTTGGAATGCGGTGGCAATATTAGTTGGGACAAATTCAAGGAGTTGTTTTATGATCGGTAATTTCTACAGGGGTATAGAGATCAGAAGACAGTAGAGTTCTACAGGTTGCAGCAGGGTGATTTGTCAGTTCGGGAATATGAGGCAAGATTTAATGAGTTGGCCAGGTTTGCTCCATCAGTAGTGGCATCGGAGCGCGAGAGGTGCGTTAAGTTTCAAGAAGGGCTCAAGGCTTCTGTTCGACGATAGGTGGTTGCTCTGCGACTTAGGAGTTTTAGAGAGCTTGTGTCGTCCGCAATATCAGTGGAAAATGATTACGCGCAATATTGTGAGGATCGAGCAAAGGCTTCAGGAGGATCACAGAGGAGCGGTAGGAAGAGCACCAGTAGTCGTCCAACTCCGGGAAAGAGCAAGCAGGGTGGCGCGAACAGTGGTAGCAACAATTCATCTGGTAGCGGGCGCAGCAATCCCTACAGCTTCCAGTGTCATTTCTGTTAGCAACCCGAACACACAAGAGGAATTGCCCAATCAGGAGTGCCCTTCTTGGATCTCAGACCGGAGAGGATGCCAGTCGTTAGTCTCAGCCTCAAACCCTACCTCAGCCACAACAGTATCCACAGTTGTAGTACCCTCAGTTCTCTCCTCAATAGTTCTCATATCCGGCACGAGGGCAGCAGCCGCAGCATTTCCAGCGTAGTGTCCCTCAATATCGAGCGCCAAGTGCAGCTAGTGTACAGTCGTCTCCGTCTCAACAGTAACGGCAGAATAATCCAAGACCCAGCAATGTTGGTAAAGGAAAAGGAAAGGCACCAATGCAGGTCCATGCAATGGCACCGGGTGGTTTAGATTCTCAGACTAGTAACGCGGTTGTTGATGGTACGATCTTAGTTTCTCAATCCTTAGCTTGCATTTTATTTGATACAGGTGCCTCTCATTCCCTCATTTCGAGTTCCTTTGTACATGCCTTAGGATTAGATATAGAAGAGTTTAATGAACCCCTAGTTATAACTTCTCCCTTGGGGCGGGTGTGTGTGAATTGTGTATGTAAATCTTGTAAAATAAAGATTGGGGATGAGATTTTGAAAAGTGATTTGATTATACTCCCCATGAGCTCATATGATGTAATTCTAGGAATGGACTAGTTATCCAGGTATAATGCAGTTGTGGACTGCCAACTTAGGAAAGTAACCCTAGTGTCTGATAGGGGGACGATGATCACTTACTAGGGTGGTGGTGATTGGTTAATGAGTGAGCGTCTCATAAAGTCGTGTCTAGGAGGGTGAAGGAATCTAGTGATAAGAACCTCGCCAATATACTGACGAAACCCGTTATCAATAAGAAGGAACCAAGACCGTTTCTACTCAGATTTGGATGGAAGTCACCGCGACCCGTTGCTTATATCGAAGCAAGAACCTTGGTATATCGAAGACGCCACAATCAAGGATGGAAGCTTGATTGATAAGTCAGGTTTGAACGCCCGGATTGATCCGATGAGTTCGTGTAGTTCGTCAAAGAACCAAAGAAAGAATTTTCTCTCTCAGAAAAATAAACATTCATTGATCCATTAACCTTGGGAACGCCTATTTATAGGCCAAAATTACAAAGTGTTGCCCAAAAAAAGAAAAGTTGACAAATTCAAACATAATTACTAAGCCTAAAATAAAAACCAGAAGAAAGGAAAGTCTTTAATGGCTGATTTTCAGCCATTTACACGCCCAACAATAAACGAAAAGTGCAATTAATCCTCGTCAACAATTTGCATAAATGATTAGCCGTGTGTGCCAAAATGAGAAGGTTTCCGAAAGTCTTCCATTGACTTGATCTTGCAAAATTTGAGCTGATTTCAATCAGGCTTGACTCATCCGGATTCTTCTAGAACTTGGATCAAATTGACGCACCGTTGTGGTTGGCGTGGGCCTGGGCCAATGGGTTTGCACAAATTTTCTTGATTCCAGATTTCATGAATCAGCCCATTTAGTGCTTCCTTGAATTTCTTAGCTCGGGCTCTTGTGACTGGTCCAATAGGAATTGTATTGGGTCAACCACCTTCCATGCATTTGAGCTCCCTAAGTCTCCATCATTCCCCTCCTCGTGAAAAGGATTTGTCCTCAAATCAAACTCTGCATCAAAAGGACTCAAATCAGAAACATTGAAGGTAGCACTTACATTATACTCACCTTGCAAATCCAACTTGTAAGCATTGTCATTAATTCTTTCAAGGACTTGAAATGGACCATCTCCCCGTGGTAACAACTTTGACTTTCTTTGTTCTGGAAAACGTTCCTTTCTAAAGTGCAACCACACCCAGTCTCCAGGTTCAAAAATCAGCTTGTGTCGCCCCTTATTGGATTGCTTTGCATATTGTTCCGTTCTTCGCTCAATGTTGAGTCTTGCTTTCTCATGAATCTGTTTAACAAAGTCAGCCTTCCTTTTGCCATCTAAATTAACACACTCAGAAACAGGTAGTGGTGATAAATCCAGTGGTGATAAAGGATTAAGACCATAAACAATTTCAAAAGGTGAATACTTAGTAGCAGAATGGACAGAGCGATTATATGCAAACTCAACATGCGGTAAACAGTCTTCCCATGATTTAATGTTCTTACTGATGATTGCTCTTAATAAGGTTGACAAAGTCCTATTTACTACCTCAGTTTGACCATCAGTTTGTGGGTGGCAAGTAGTAGAAAACAACAGCTTAGTACCTAACTTACTCCACAAAGTCTTCCAAAAGTAGCTCAAGAACTTAGCATCTCTATCTGAAACAATTGACCTAGGCAGGCCATGTATTCTCACAATCTCCCTAAAGAACAATTCAGCAACATGCGATGCATCATCAGTTTTATGACAGGGAATAAAATGTACCATCTTAGAAAACCGATCTACAACCACAAACACACTATCCTTCCCACGTTTGGTCCTAGGTAAACCTGACACAAAGTCCATTGAAATATCAGTCCAAGGCTCACTAGGAATTGGCAAAGGTGTGTATAAACCATGGGGTTGTGCTCTTGATTTAGCTTGCCTACACGTGACACATTTACTACATATTCTTTCAACATCCCTTTTCATGTGTGGCCAAAAGAAGTGTTCCTGCAAAACAGCTAAAGTTTTAGCAATTCCAAAATGCCCCATCAATCCGCCACCATGGGATTCCCTTACTAACAAATCTCTCAAAGAACAATTAGGCACACAAAGCTTATTCTCCCGAAACAAAAATCCATCATGCCTATAAAATTTACCCATTGCGTTTTTCTCACAAGCTCGATAATCCTCACTAAAATCTTGGTCTAAAGGGTATAAATCCTTAATATGCTCAAAACCAAGCAGTTTAGCGTCAAGGATAGAAAGTAATGCGTACCTACGAGAAAGCGCATCCGCAACAACATTCTCCTTACCTTGCTTGTATCGAATGACATAAGGAAATGTCTCGATGAATTCCACCCAGCGGGCATGCCTCTTGTTCAACTTTTGTTGTCCCTTCAGATGTTTCAATGACTCGTGATCAGTGTGAATCACGAATTGCTTGGGCCATAGGTAGTGTTGCCAAGTCTTTAATGCTCGAACCAACGCGTACAACTCCTTGTCATAAGTAGGGTAATTTAATGTTGACCCACTCAATTTTTCACTGAAATACGCAATTGGTCGTCCTTCTTGCATCAGCACGGCACCTATACCTACACCAGAAGCATCACATTCAATTTCAAATGTTTTAGAAAAATCAGGTAAAGCAAGTAAAGGAGCATGAGTAAGCTTATGCTTAATAAGCTGAAATGCCTTCTCTTGTTCTTCTCCCCATTTAAACCCAACATTCTTCTTGATTACTTCTGTGAGTGGTGCAGCCAAAGTACTGAAATCCCTTACAAACCGCCGGTAAAAGCTAGCAAGTCCATGAAAAAAATACTTCTCCAACGCTTGTGGGACTTGGCCATTCTTGGATAGCCCTAACCTTTTCTTCGTCGACCTGTATACCTTGAGCACTAACAACAAAACCAAGAAAAACAAGCTTATCCGTGCAAAAGGTACACTTCTTAAGATTAGCATACAACTTTTCCTTCTGTAAAACATCTAAAACAAGTTTCAAATGTTCAATATGGTCATCCAAATTGGTGCTATAGATCAGGATATCATCAAAATAAACAACAACAAATTTCCCAATGAAAGCTCGCAAAACATGGTTCATTAAACGCATAAATGTGCTAGGGGCATTGGTTAAACCGAACGGCATTACCAACCACTCATACAAACCTTGTTTTGTTTTGAAAGCTGTCTTCCACTCGTCTCCCTCTTTCATGCGAATTTGATGATATCCACTCTTCAGATCAATTTTAGAAAATACACAAGCACCATGCAATTCATCTAACATGTCATCCAAGCGAGGAATGGGATGTCAATATTTTACCGTGATGTTGTTGATGGCTCGACAATCAACGCACATCCTCCAAGTCCCATCTTTCTTAGGCACAAGTAAAACTGGTACGGCGCACGGGCTCATGCTTTCTCTCACGTGTCCCTTCTCCATCAACTCACTTACTTGCCGTTGGAGTTCCTTTGTCTCCTCGGGATTGCTTCTATAGGCTGGTCGGTTTGGAATTGTAGCTCCAGGTATGAAGTCGATTTGATGTTCAATCCCGCGGATTGGAGGTAAACCTTGCGGTGTTTCCTCGGGAAA
Source organism: Artocarpus heterophyllus (assembly GCA_025403435.1). Lineage (NCBI taxonomy): Eukaryota > Viridiplantae > Streptophyta > Magnoliopsida > Rosales > Moraceae > Artocarpus > Artocarpus heterophyllus. The sequence continues at coordinate 7,587,468 of CM046327.1, read as the reverse complement.
GATATCCTCATACTCCTGCAAAAGAGAAACAACAGAACTATGCAAGGTGGAATCAAGATCGTTAGTGTTTAATAACGCCTCCTTGTACATGAGTAAAATCATCGGCTGATTAGAAAACAAAGCTCTTCTCACATCACTCTCTCTTGCATAAAAGTTTGTTTTTCTCTCTAATTTTACCTCATTGGCCAAATCTTCTTTTGTACTGGCTCTCTCAATGTTCTCTCCTTTTTTCTCCTTTTTCTCGGCCCCTCTATCTTTTTTCCCTCTCTGGCCGAACTCTCTCTCTGCACTCCAACACTCATTATTTTCACTCCCTTTCTCTCTCTTTTTCTCATTCTCTCCTTTTTGTTCACTCTCCTTTTGTAACCAAACTTGATCTTCATGAACCTGTTTTGGTGTCATTGGCACAAGAGTGAATGTTCTCTGGTTGTGCACAAGAGAATATTTATTGGTGTAGCCATCATGTTTGACCCGACGATCAAATTGCCATGGTCGACCTAGTAACAAGTGTCCGGCTTCCATTGGAACTACATCGCACAAAACTTCATCTTCATATCTACCAATGCGAAATGAAATTAATGCCTGTTTAGTTACCTTCACTTCACCACTATTATTCAACCATTGCAACTTGTAAGGTCGAGGATGTTTGGTCGTTGGCAGCCCTAATTTGTCAACCATAGTACTGCTAGCAACGTTCGTACAACTCCCTCCATCTATTATCACACTACATACCTTGTTCTGCACGTGGCACCTAGTATGAAAAATGTTCTCACGTTGCTCTTCTTCTTCCTCTTTGGCTTGCACACTAAGGGCTCGTCGAGTGACCAACAATTCACCTTGGACAGCACACTCCTCCTCATCCACATCCTCCAATGGTGGCATGGAGTCCTCGTCCGATTCGTCATCCGTAACAACCTCTCCGTCGTCCCGTAACACCATCACCCTTTTGTTCGGACATTGGCTTGAGATGTGACCCCTGCCTTGGCATTTGAAACATTTAATATCACGGTTTCGAGAAGTGGATGAATCATATTTACCTTGGTTTGAAGGGCTAGCCGTGGCTGGTTTTGGCTCAAACTTTGGCCTAGCAATCGATTTCTCTTCTCTCTTCCCATAATTCGGCTTCCATGAAGAAGGTGCCAAACTAACATTCACACGTGAGCTACCCCTCCTCTTGAGCTGCTGCTCTACTGTGATGGCCATGTGCAACATGTCTTCTAACTCTGCATAGTGTTGCATCTCCACCCTATCTTGAATATCCAGATTTAGCCCTTGCAAAAATCTTGCCATGGTTGCTTCTCGATCTTCTTCAACATTGGCTTGTATCATGGCTAGTTCCATCTCTTGATAATATTCCTCCACACTCTTGTTTCCTTGTCTAAGTCCTTGCAACTTTTTGTACAAATCCCGATAGTAATGGCTAGGTACAAATCGCTTTCTCATCACTGTTTTCATCTCCTCCCATGTCTCAATCGGGTGTTCTCGGTTCCGTCGCCTATTCATTACCAACTGATCCCACCATACAACCGCATAATCAGAGAACTCAATTGCAGCAAGCTTAACTTTCTTTAACTCTGAATAGTTATGGCAATCAAACACTAGCTCCACTTTCTTCTCCCACTCTAGGTATGCTCCGGGGTCATTTTTCCCTTGGAATGGCGGAATCTTCATTTTAATACCTCCCATATTATTGTCTTCCCGGTTCCTAGCTTCTCTATTCCCATTTCCACGCCTAAATCTGCCCCTATTTATTGATGGTTCCTCCAACTCTTCTAATTCATCTTCCTCCGAAAGATCACATCCACCCCTCCGCCTATTTTGCATGTTTTGTGGCTGCCTATTGCGTGTTCTGGCATCAACCTCATCTAATCTCTCATGAATGGGCTCTAGAGCTCGCGTCAACAACCGTTCCATTTGCCTCATTAAAGCTTGCAATTGAAGATTGGGAACATTTTGTTGTGGAAGATCATCTTCAGCTTCTCTTTCTTAATTCGGATTCATTTTTATTTTTATTTTTTATACCTGCAAAACAACGTTAGATAATAAAGGACCTTACTTCTCTCCCTCACGTGTTTCACTCTATCACTTGGTCACTCCGTTCACTCGTGTTTCACTCGAATGATTGGCTTTTACCCTCGAATGTTCTCACCACTCTTGCCCTTTTTTTTTTTTTTAAACTCACTTATTCTCTCTTTCAGTTCTTTCGGAATTACACAAACAACAATAAAATCTATCCGGCAACAAATTCAGCAACACGTTTTGATACCCAGTTCTAAATGAAGCAAAATTTTTTATTTTTATTTTTTTTTTACTATGAGGTGAGATCAAATTTGGACACCTGGACACTCAAACAATGGAAAGGAAACAAAAAAAATTTAACGAGGGTTTCCAGACTCTTTTTTTTTTTTTTTTGGATCCTCTTGATTTTTCTTTTCTTTTTCTTTCTTTTCGTTTTTCTTTTCTTTTCTTTTCTTTTCTTCTTGTGAAATTCGGTGAGAACAAGGATAATAAACCAAAAAAACACAAAATAGGAAACTACCACCTAAACTTGAAACCCAAGATACTAGTTACCCAAAACCAAACTAACCAACTTTTTTTTTTTTTGAACGGAATAGAACCTAAGTAATAAATTAGAATTTCAAAAACAAATAAGGATAGACAAACCTGAGGCTAGAACCGAGGCTCTGATACCAAATGATAAGAACCTCGCCAATATACTGACGAAACCTGTTATCAATAAGAAGGAACCAAGACCGTTTCTACTCAGATTTGGATGGAAGTCACCGCGACCCGTTGCTTATATCGAAGCAAGAACCTTGGTATATCGAAGACGCCACAATCAAGGATGGAAGCTTGATTGATAAGTCAGGTTTGAACGCCCGGATTGATCCGATGAGTTCGTGTAGTTCGTCAAAGAACCAAAGAAAGAATTTTCTCTCTCAGAAAAATAAACATTCATTGATCCATTAACCTTGGGAACGCCTATTTATAGGCCAAAATTACAAAGTGTTGCCCAAAAAAGAAAAGTTGAAAAATTCAAACATAATTACTAAGCCTAAAATAAAAACCAGAAGAAAGGAAAGTCTTTAATGGCTGATTTTCAGCCATTTACACGCCCAACAATAAACAGAAAGTGCAATTAATCCTCGTCAACAATTTGCATAAATGATTAGCCGCGTGTGCCAAAATGAGAAGGTTTCCGAAAGTCTTCCATTGACTTGATCTTGCAAAATTTGAGCTGATTTCAATCAGGCTTGACTCATCCGGATTCTTCTAGAACTTGGATCAAATTGACGCACCGTTGTGGTTGGCGTGGGCCTGGGCCAATGGGTTTGCACAAATTTTCTTGATTCCAGATTTCATGAATCAGCCCATTTAGTGCTTCCTTGAATTTCTTAGCTCGAGCTCTTGTGACTGGTCCAATAGGAATTTGTATTGGGTCAACCACCTTCCATGCATTTGAGCTCCCTAAGTCTCCATCATCTGGTTTGTTGTGCTTTTCTTGCGAATCTAGAGTACAAGCCCTATGCTTTGAGAGGAAGTGTAGCGATTCTGGTGGTTGATGAGTTCGAGGATGTCTTCCCCGACAAGTTGCCAGGATTACCACTGCATCGGGAAATTGAGTTTGGTATTGAGTTATTTCCAAGGACAACACCGATTTTTATAGCACCTTATCGGATGGTGCTAGCAGAAATGAAAGAGTTAAGGAAGCAACTTCAGGAGCTTGCTGATAAAGGGTATATTCGAAATAGCACATCTTCGTGGGGAGCACCAGTTTTGTTTGCTAAGAAACATGATAGGACTCTCAGGTTGTGTGTAGATTATCGACAGTTGAATCGTGTCACAGTGAAGAATAAGTATCCCTTGCCTAGGATCGATGAGTTGCTTGATCAGTTAGAAGGTTCGTGGTACTTCTCAAAGATTGATTTACGTTCAGGGTACCATTAACTCAGGATTAAGGAAGAGGATATTCCCAAGACAGCTTTTAGGACCAGGTATGGACATTTTGAGTTTCTGGTTATGTCGTTTGGGTTGACGAATGCTTCGGCAACTTTCATGGATTTGATGAACAAGATATTTAGGCCGTATCTGGATCAGTTTGTGATTGTGTTCATCGATGACATTCTAGTGTATTCTAAGACTTAGGAGGAGCATGAGCAGCATCTCCAGATCATGCTTTTGACTCTACGGGAGCACCAGTTGTATGCTAAGAGGGAAAAGTGCGAGTTTTGGTTGACTAAGGTTAAGTTTTTGGGTCATGTCATCTCTGAGCATGGTATTTTTGTGGATCCGTCCAAGATTGAAGCCATAGTGGAGTGGGAACGACCAAGGAATGTAGCAAAAATTCACAGCTTCTTAGGTCTTGCTGGTTATTACAGGAAATTTATAAAGAATTTTTTGAGGATTGCAGCTCCGTTGACGAGATTGATCAAGAAAAATGTCAAGTTTGAGTGGGATGAAGAATGTGAACTTGCTTTTCAGGAATTGAAGAACCGGTTGACTTCAGCCCTAGTGTTGGTTATTCCTAGCAGTGATGAGCCGTATGAGGTTTACGCAGATACTTTAGGACGTGGACTTGGATGCTTGTTGATGCAGCATGGGAGTATGGTTGCGTACGGATTGAGATAGCTACGACCTCACAAGCAGAATTATCCTACTATGACTTATAGCTCGCGGTAGTGATTCACGCGCTGAAGATTTGGAGGTGTTATTTGTATGGAGCGTCATTTCAGGTCTTCTTAGATCATAAGAATTTGAGGTATTTGTTCACTCAGAGGGATCTTAATTTGAGGCAGCGGAGATGGATAGAGTATATGGAGGATTATGATTTTGCATTGCAGTATCATCCTGGGAAAGCTAACGTGGTCGTGGATGCGCTTAGTAGGAAGTTTTCAGGGATTCTCGCTTGTTTGGCTTTTGAGGACTGGAGCAGGGATGCGGCAGTGAGCGAGTATGAGTTACGGTATCATGAAGACTATGGTCAAGTTTTGGTATATCATGTGGAGGCGACCCCAGCTCTTGTTCAGATGGTGAAGTAAAATCAGTGGCAAGATCAGCATTTGTAGGGAATATGGGCGCGGATTCAAAACGGAGAGCAGTTTGAAGAATGGAGAGTTCATGCAGATGGATCGTTGTATTTCCGGGAGCGTCTCGTAGTTCCAGCTATCGCCGAGGTAACAGAAGCCGTTTTGGACGAAGCTCATAGGTCTCAGTTCGCTATTCATCTGAGGAGCACAAAGATGTATCGTGATTTGAAGAGGCAATATTGGTGGAGAGGCATGAAGAAAGATGTTAAAGAGTATGTGGCCAAGTGTATGACATGTCTTCAGGTGAAAGCCGAGCATCAGAAGCCTGCGGGTCAGCTTCAGCCGCTTCCTATTCCAGGGTGGAAATGGGAGCACGTGACGATAGATTTTCTCACAGGTTTGCCGAGGACGGAGCAGCGGCATGATGCAGTTTGGGTCGTGGTCGATAGGTTGATGAAATTGACACATTTTATTCCGTTCAGATCGACATGTTCGAGGAGGATTCTCGGAGATTTATATCTGCAGAACATAGTGAGATTGCATGGAGTTCCTTTGTCCATCACTTCTGATCGAGACATCAGGTTTAATGCTAAGTACTAGAGGAGTTTTTAGGAGGCTTTAGGTACGGATTTGAACTTCAGTACGGTGTTTCATCCTTAGACTGATGGACAGTCTGAACAGTCTGAGCGGGTTATTTAGATTCTCGAGGATATATTACATGCTTGTGGGTTAGACTTCGATGGGAATTGGAAGAAATATTTGCATCTGGCGGAGTTCGCATACAATAATAGTTATCAGGCGAGTATTGGTATGGCACCGTTTGAGGCGTTGTATGGGTGACCGTGTCGGTCACCAGTGTGTTGGCCAGAGCCAGAAGACAGGGTTATTCTTGGGCCGGATGAGATCCGTGATAGCAACGAGAAAGTCGCTATGATTCGAGGTCGATTGAGGGCAGCTCAGAGTTGGCATAAGAGTTATGCGGATAGAAGACGTAGACCTTTAGAATTTACAATAGGAGATTTCATTCTCTTGAAGTTATCATCTCGTAAGGGAACTATGCGGTTCGGAGTGAGTGGAAAGCTTGCACCGAGGTATATTGGACCGTTCGAGATCACTCAGCGAATTGGTGTGGTTGCTTATCGGCTTGACCTTCCGCCCAAACTCTCTCATGTTCACGATGTGTTTCATGTGTCAATGCTTAGGAAGTGTCCGCCTGAGCAGGGTAAGATAGTTTCATTTCGCGATGTGCAGGTTCAGGAAGATACGACGTACGAGAAGGTGCCGATTCAGATCATCGATCGAAAGGTGATTAGTCTACATCGTCGTGAGATACCATTGGTAAAGGTCGTGTGGCAGCATCACGGGGTTGATGAAGCCACTTAGGAACTAGAGTCGAGTTGCGGGAGTTGTATCTGCAGTTGTATCTGCAGTTGTTTTGTTTCTAAATTGAGTTGTAAATTTCGAGGGTGAAATTTCTTTTAGGGGTGGAGAGTTGTAACGCCCCGAAATTAATTTAATGTTATTATAATGTAAACTGATGAATTAGTGTGCCATAATTAATGTTTCAACATTAATTTGATCATTTGATTAAAATTTTGAATTTTAGGTTGTTTTGTTAATTTAATAAATTCTAATAATTTCTTATTGTTTTAAAATGTTGTTTTGAGTTTTAAAACACAATTGTTTATAAAATGTTAAAAATATTTCGTTTTACAAAACCGTGGGTGGCACCTAGTTTTCGTACAGTAAAACCGCCCACCATTTCTCTCTATTTATTCTCTCTCTCACTCTCTTCCTCTCTCTCTCTCTCTCTCTCTCTCTCTCTCTCTCTCACCCATGGTCTCTCCCACTCTCTCTCTCTCGGTTTCTCTCAATCTCTCTCATTTCTCTCTCAAAAATTTGAATCAAAATTCGAATCCAAGCTTCGGGTTAGCAAGAGGGAAGCTCGGGGACAGATTTAGCAACCGAAAATGTGGATTGAAGCTTCAATTCGAGGTTAGTTTTGAAATTTCTAAACTTTTTCAAAATTTTCAATTTTTGTGCATTTTTTAAATCTAAGTTTGTTTAAGCTTAGAAAACTCTTGATTTGAGTTAAAGGAACTTAGAACAACTAGAATCTAAGCTTGGATTGAAGAAAAATGGATTAGATTCAAGATTCTTCATTTTTCCTCATTTTTCCCATTTTCGATTTTTAAAAATCTTGTGTCCAAATCTTGTTTAAATGAGTTCAAAAGTGTTCTAGTATGTTTTTCTATCATCTATGAATGTTTTCCATGCCTGAGAATTGAGAAAAACATGTTAAAATCAAGATTTGGATTTTGGGAGAACCAAAACCCATGGCTGGAATTTCTAGGTTTTTCCAATTCGGCAAGCCGAACTACGTGTTCGGCAGGCCGGATTCAAAGAATCAGCAGGCCGGACTGCACCGTTCGATAAGCCGAACCTGGAAAATATCCAACCGACCGAACCTGATTTTCGGCAGCAGTTCGGCCGGCCGAAGCAGGGCGTCCGGTAGGCCGACAGGGCATGAGAAATTTTGTGATTTTTCACCTGTTTCACTATTTTGAACCCCGATCGAAATTTCAACCTTGTAAAATAATTTTAAAGATACAAATGGCACACTAGGACATTATGAAATGGTTTAGTAACATAGAATGTCTCAAACTAGATATTGATCGACTTAGTGTGTATCTAGGATCGTTTGTGGTTATGCGGAGCTAACGTATAACGGACTGAGATTACGGTGTGGGGCACCAGCACGAGTATCGAGGTAGGACTTCTACCCTATTCTTTGGTAGCCTAGTTTCAAAATGATCTGGCTTTGAAAAGGGTTTCTATAAAAATGTTTTCAACGGTTAATTGAAAATGAAATTTATCGGTTGTATTTTTGTAAATCATGGACTGAGATGAACTTCATAATGAACTTCATAATGAATGATAATGAAAATATTTGGTAAACGGATTTTGAATAATGTTAGAAATGAATATAAGGGCATGATGCCATATCAGAGATCGGGTCGTGTAGCGATCGACCTTAGGAGCAGTTCCCGAAACCCAGCTGGGCCACTACGGTGGTGATATCCTTATGGTTTGCCTAGAAAGATAATGTATTTTTGGTCGACCGAATAAATTGTTTTGGTAAGAATGGTTTTATTTAAACTTATTTATTTATTCAAGGTTTCTTTTAAATAATTCCCTGTATAGTGAGACTTTTCTTTAAATTAAATGATTTACTAAAATATAGTCCTACTGAGCCTTTCGCTCACATTTTATTTGTTTTTAAATTCCACCCTCTAGGTGGATTTCCTCTTAGGTTCAGAGAGAACTCAACAGATAAAACTCAGGAGCAGTAGAAGGACTAGTAGATTATTTATATAAATTTAAACAAGACATGTAATGTTTTCAACTTTCTTTGCGCTTGGACTATAGTTGTATTATTATATTATCAGTATTATGTGTATGCACAAGTTGTGGGTTGGTGGGACCCATTCTCGCGGTTCTTTATTTTCTTATTTTATTATTCGTTTAATGTTATGAATTCTTTTATACAATGTTGTTTTAAAACTTTCACAATTTATTATTTAATTTAATCCCTAAAACTCTTGATTTTAATTAAATTCTCCTTTTAATTAATTTAAATAATCTGTCACGTCACCTCCCGTACTCTGAGGCGTGACAAAATCTCTCTCTTGAATTTTGGACCTTGTAGCACCGTGCTCTCAAATTCTGAACGTAATACTTATTCTCTCCAGCTCTATAAGTGTTACGAATATCCTACTTTCAAAAACTTTAAGAGAGAGAATTTTCGACATATCAACATGTGGAATAAATTAGTAAGAGATGTGAAATGAAAACCTTACCCACACGTTAATTCTTAACAGGACAAATTAAAGGTCTTAATCATCTCAGTTTCCGTTTTAGAACTTTAATTTTTAAAGAGAATCGTATACTAATTTAAAAACTATAAATCAACAATTAATTACTGGTGAGGTCATGGAGTGGGGGTTGCAACTAGCACGACAACGAGTTCGACAGAGGATGACATTTATCATGTTGGGGGATATAGAATAAATTTCTTGTTTGAAATAATTCCATTTTTCATGAACCTAATTGAATATGTTTTACAAAATTTCTTCTTATTTTAAATACATGCCAGATTCAATCATAAAGTGAAATTAAAAAAAAAATATTGTTAGTGTTTTAAAGGTGGAGAGGAACATGTGTATTATGTTTAAAAATTCAAGAGACCCATTGTTACAAGGTTTAAAAGTTTAAAATAAATATAAACTTTGTTCTCTTTGTAAAGAGAATTCAAATAACAATATGGACAATGGAAGAATATGATTTTAGCTTATAAAATAATATTGAGTCTATCTAAATTTAAAACTATCGTCAATTAATTCATAGGAAAAGCAAAAGAAATAACTTCATTTCTTTCTTATTTTTGCTTTCAATCATTCAAGGAAAAAAAAAAAAGAAAATACTTTCAAGCCTTTTTTCTTTCTTTCTTTCTTCGCCTCTAAAACTGCTTAATGGCTTTATCAATCATCAAGTTCAGCATTTAATCTATTATTAATTTTGTGAAATAAAATTAGACTGGCATTCCGTATTTTGGAAAGGAATTGACTAAAAATATGGCAGCAAGTTAGTGTACAAAAACTACGAGTAACACGGTTTTCTTTTTCCATGCTCCAAGTTGAAGAAAATTAGATACTCATATGCTTCCATAGCCGTTGGTGCAACATTGTAGTCCAATCTAGTTCTCATTGAACTCTTCCCGAAGTTCTAATATGCACTAGTAGAAATTTCACATATAATGACAGTTAAAAACATAGAGTAAAGTTACGACAGCAGCTAGAAAACCGTAATTCCGTAATGGTTTTCTAACTTTCGTAATAACTTTATACGACGGGTTTAAAAACCATCGTGTAAAACTGATTTATCATGAAAGTTTTTGTCAAAAACTATCATGCAAACTATTGTTACTGTAACATTTTGAACACAAACTGTCGTGGTATGTATTTTTTCAAAGTATAGATACCTTAAAAAATTAGATTTTCCATGGGTGGCCAATCCCGTGATCTTTATTTAAGGCCCAAAAAATGAAAACCAAACACTCAAAATGTATTATAATCAACACATTAGTCACTACACTCCATATTTAACAAAATTGTTTGGAAAAATGACCTACTTTAATGTAAATACTTCTATATCATCATTTACATAATCATTCTTTTGTGTGACCAAATCTATTCCATTACAACTAAAAACTATGTCCTGCAAGTAACACAAAACAAAGAAACCACATTCAATGTTGCCACTAAGTGTTGGAACGTGATACTTTTGAAAAGGGTCAAGCCTTTAGGATGCCTTCTACACCTTGTCTAACAATTTGAAGCTTTCATAAATTGAGTGCTCTAATAATTGTCAAAATGCAAAAGAGTGAAGAAAATAAATTGAACATAATAATTTTTAAATCATATTTTAAAATAATCAAGAAATTATACTTACCTATGAATTACTTCTTTAAAATCGTTATGTGGTCTGTGTAGAAGAGGATCAAACCAATATACTTTGTCATTCAATGAGTTAAATAAGTCCCAATATCTATTGACACCTAATATTGTATGGCACGAACTATACCTTACCTCGTGGAGTGTTCAGTAGAAGGGCAAGGAGCAAATTTACACATTCGGGAACTCCTTGGTCCTCATGCGTGCTAACTGCTAAGATAAGAGTTAGGGAGATGGAGCCGAATTGTTGATCAATGTTATCACATCAACAACATTCCACCAAATAACTGCAAAAAAATTATGAATTTATTATAAACACCAATATAAGATACTTGGTAAAAAAAATATTAAAAAATAATTATATATCTATTACCTGAGGTATACCATTGTAGTGTTTGCATCAATTTCATTAAAGTTAATGAAATGGTAAATAACATCATAGCCTACATAAATAGGAATATCACTGCTACTGATGCTCGATGGTGGGGACACTCTAACACATTAAAGCCCCACAAGAAAGTTTGTGCATAAAAAGCGATCACTCATACCAACAGGAATCTCATTAAAGTTAAACATAGGTAAGGGCACATTCTGAACGAGTTGTTGTAGAATGGTGGGATGTTGTTGTACCTCAAGCTGTGACAATGGTTTTTTTTTTTTTTTCTTTTCTTTTTATGGTGTTTCTTTCTTTCCATGTCTATGTTGGGAACGCAGCTAGGAGCTTGACTAGTGTTATTAGTCATGATGACTTCAACCAAGCAATTTGGCCATGCAATGAAGCCCCCTAAAACTTCATCCATAGCTCTTACCTCATCATCGGGAGAGGTACTAGTGTAGTTAGGCCATTTTATTGGCACTTAAACATTTTTCTCCCCAAGGGGTATCCCATGGATCACACAAGTCTCCATCCACACCCTTCCAATTGCAATAAGGGCATACCCACTATTAATATTATCATCAAGAAAGAGTCTCATTCTTCAAAATCAATGGGCTCTCCAACCAAAGGTGATGCTTCAGCTTCTTTCTCGTGAAACATAAAACTAGCCTTGAAGATGTTGTGTTAATCAGTGGTTGGTGGAAGATTCTCCTTACCCATTGGTGAAACACCTTGTCGTGCATACAAAGTTTGCACAATACTCTATAATTGTTCCCCTTGGTGCCAGAGATCATATATTTTAGAATTAACATTAACTGAGGTGTGTTTGGTCTCAAAGTATTAAGACTACTTATTAAATTTAGAGTGACCACGAAGACATCCTAAGTAATCTGGCCTCCCCAAGGCTTTGGTCAATACATCAGCATCATCGATTGATTCAAAAGTGCCTCGAGACTGTTGCATCTTACAGTCATCCTGTAAAAGCATAACAAACTTGTCCATTAGGGTGTTAACAAACTTACTATGATTTAAGGAGTTAAGCTTAACAAACATACTATCAATTCATTAACGGATTAAAATGATGATTTCTTAAATAATCCATCAAGACATTGATGCATTTTGATCTATAACTTGTCTCTTAATGGTCACTCCCTGTTTTCTCTCACCTGTATTATAAAAGGGTTAGTAAACATTTTTCTAAAAAACATACATATATTAAAAATATTATTTTTATTTGATTTTTTTGTATCTATCTCGGCCTCTTGATGGGTATTCATTGTGGCCTCTTATTTCACTTCTTTTTTTTTTTTTTATAAACATTGGAATTGCACAGATCTTTTATACTTAACAAATTTCATCCAATAATCATCATGTATACTAAGGTAGCGTTTTATTACTTTCTAAGAATGAGTCCACACACTCTCTTCTTAAAGAAAATCCTTCACGAAAGTCGCATAAATCATGTCTAAATTCCCATGTAAGTTCACCGCGTTCCTTCAAGGCTCTCTTTTTCCACTACTCTTTCACGATGAAACCGGCTAAGATTTGCAACCAAATTATTTCTTTGATTTTTTTCTATGTCCTTGGATCTCCAATCATATATCCATATAGGAATGTACTCCCAAGAGAGTACTACAATCAAACTAATTAATTCATGTCCTTTCTTGCCTTCCGAATGACATTTTTCATCAAAGGTGACTTCAATTCTCTTTCCTTTTGCCCTCATTCTATGGACTTTTTGCATTAGAGTCACTCTTCTTATGCCATCCTTATCAGGGTCAAATGGGTTTTTTCTTTAGGACTTGGTTTTATCTTTTTTCTTTCTAAATTTAGATGAACATTGCATATATTTTTCATTCTCCTCTTGTGATAACATTTTAGACCAATCTAAACTTAATTATCATCCAAAAAACACATATAGACAAAATATCATTATATTTTTCAAGATAATTAACAAAATAAAAAAAAACTATTGACTAAATAACATAACCCAAAACTAATGAACAAAGCTAATTCTAATTAGCAAAACTAAGTAACAAGACTAATTCACATATGCACCAAGTAACAAAAGAACTAAAACTAATATATCTTAAGTTACAAAACAAATTAAAATACTACATAACAAAACTAATTAACAAAAATACAAAACTAATGCAAATTAACATTCTAAGTAACAACATTTAACATGCAATACCAAACTAATTCAAAAATAATAGAACAACATTTAATTCAACTTTAACTAATAATCAACACCAAATTTTTTAATAACAAATCAATACGCAAATAATCAAATTAATTATCTAAGTAACAAAACTAATGAACAAAACTAATACTAAGTAACAAAACTAACAATAAATAATATACTAAGTAACAACATTTAATATGCAATGTCAAACTAATTCAATAACAACATTTAATTCAAATTTAATTAAAAATCAAGAAACTTAAATAATGGATGACAAACACAAAGATACCATATCTTTTGTCATCAAAAAACTTTACACCAACATTGAGCCAAACATATATTTATCTTTATGCTTTGATACTAGCAGGTGGTAATACTAATGTGATGACCCGCTTTTTTGAGCCATAACTTAATGCTCTTTTCTTAAACTTAGTCTTATTCTTACTTATAAAAATGTGGAATATATTTTTTAAAAAAAAGCCTACTTATATTTCTAGTGGTCACTGTGATCATGTTTAAAATACTTGTTTACTTATAATTATAAACCATTTACTTAGATGTTCTTGCAAAAGCGGTTCTAGCTTACTATTAGACCATAACATACTATAAAATAAACAGTTTATCAAAAAGCAGAATTAACACTTGCAATGGTATCTATAGCCCAACCATCGTATTTATCCTACTACTGTGCCCAGCTCATCAACTTTTCATACTAGCCTCTTAGTAAGATTTCTTACAACATGAAGGATCTAGATGAGCTTTCGCCCAGCAAGTCCAAACATATCTCATAAAACATTTGTATAGTATTAGTAGCAATAAAACAATGCATGATTCCCATTATGCTTACCTATGAACATCTTATAATTTTTATGTCTTATTCTGATTTATGGGCCCATGTGTTCATACCTAGTGTGCAAGATCATCAAACAATGAGATCGTATCTTAACTTGATGCTTCCCTTGGGTTATGAGACTTAAAATCCTCATCTAGGTGGAGGTTGATATGATACTTAATTATCTTATCTTGACTTTCTTATCTTAGAGTTTAGATTACCAATCTTGATCTCAGTGGACATACTTTATATCATGATTTGGTACCTAAGGCAATATGCTTAAAAATTGTAATCATAAAACGTATATGAATAAGGCATATAAAAATCATTTTGTTCATGCCATAGGTGAGGTTTAAAATTTCTTTAACCTCATGTTAACATATCCTCTTAAATCCTTTTCCTTGGTTAGTCAGTTTTATGTCTTGTTTTAGTGACACTCAACTATTAGTTCATGTCTAGGGTATTGATCTAACTTTACACCATTTGACTTAGGTAAACTAAAGCCAATTAACATATCATTTTATGGCTTTGAACTTTGTTTGACGAGATTAATTTTTTGCTTTAAAACTTTGAGCTTATCGATAAGCCCAGGTCTGTTTTGACCTTTTTGCAAAATGAAGAATTTGCCCTCGACAAGGCTTAAAAAATTTTCACACTTTGGAATAAAACTTATGATTACTTGTTGCCTAAAATAGTGCATAAAATCTACCTGTGGAGTGAAAAAAAAAACACAATTTTGTTGATCTTTATGGTTTTGGCTCGAAACATAAATATCTTGACATTTTTTCCCTCTATGGGTTCTTGAAAAATTTTCAAACTCTTTGGGAGTAAACTTGAGTTTTCTTGCCACCTAAAGCTATATAGGAAACCTGATTGTGTAGTGAAAAAACAATTTTGCTGATTTTTATGGTTTTTTACCCAAAACTTGAAATTCTTAACATTTTTGCCTTTGGCACCAAAGTAAAATTGATTAGCACTGTAATGTGCAGTTTTTAACAAGGATTAAAACTCTTCAAAGGCTCTTAGATAGATTCAATCGTTTTAAAGACATTTTCCCATTTTTATCGTTTTAAAAGTTTCTCAATAAAATGTTGTAAATTCATAACTCAAAATCATAATGGAATTGACAAAAATATTATTTCACAAAAGTTGATAGCTTAGAAGTTTTAAGATTTTTTGAAATCTATCACTTAAGGGACTTTTGACTAATTTTCTAATCCGAATTTGAGGAAATTTTCTCATAAAAAAATGTTTATCTCATTGTTTCCAATGAGCCATATGTAGAGTTCAAAAACCGATTCTCTCTCTAAGTTCCTCAAGTTTGTTTTATAAGTACTTAGGGACTAAAATGTAAGAAAATTTTGCTTAAAACCCTTCTCCCATAATCGAACTTCCTTATGAGAGTACAAAGAAATTCTATACAAATTTTGAGGTCCATTACGGATAAGATCAATAACACCTAGTATACTATGTGTTACTTTAGCAGTGTAATTTCTACCAAAGCTATATTTTTCTTGTTTTGATAGTATGGCTTAGAGGAGATATTTTCTTTACCTTTGAAACTCCTTTGAATCAACACAAAACTCCTAAAACTTGCTTCTAGTATGGATTTGAAGGCCTAGATCAACAAATTTTTGAGGAAAAAATAAACTAGAGGGGGATAGGTTTGGAGAGAAGAAATGGAGAGAATTTTTACTTCATGAAACAAACTTGGAGAAGAAGAAAGAAAATGAATTTTCTAAATGGCCCTTAATTACTTATAAAACTTGATCTTAGGGACTAAAATGTAAGAAAATTTTGCTTAAAACCTTCCTCCCATAATCAAACTTCCTTAAGAGATTAGAAAGAAATTCTATACAAATTTTGAGGTCCATTATGGATAAGATCAATAACACCTAGTATACTTTGTGTTACTTTAGCAGTGTAATTTCTATCAAAGCTATATTTTTCTTGTTTTGATAGTATGGTTTAGAGGAAATATTTTCTTTACCTTTGAAACTCCTTTGAATCAACACAAAACTCCTAAACTTGCTTCTAGTGTGGATTTGAAGGCCTAGATCAACAAATTTTTGAGGAAAAAATAAACTAGAGGGGATAGGTTTGGAGAGAAGAAATGGAAAGAATTTTTACTTCATGAAACAAACTTGGAGAAGAAGAAAGAAAATGAATTTTCTAAATGGCCCTTAATTACTTATAAAACTTGATCTTAGGGACTAAAATGTAAGAAAATTTTGCTTAAAACCTTCCTCCCATAATCGAACTTCCTTAAGAGATCAGAAAGAAATTCTATACAAATTTTGAGGTCCATTACGGATAAGATCAATAACACCTAGTATACTGTGTGTTACTTTAGCAGTGTAATTTCTATCAAAGCTATATTTTTCTTGTTTTGATAGTATGGTTTAGAGGAGATATTTTCTTTACCTTTGAAACTCCTTTGAATCAACACAAAACTCCTAAAACTTGCTTCTAGTATGGATTTGAAGGCCTAGATCAACAAATTTTTGAGGAAAAAATAAACTAGAGGGGGATAGGTTTGGAGAGCAGAAATGGAGAGAATTTTTACTTCATGAAACAAACTTGGAGAAGAAGAAAGAAAATGAATTTTCTAAATGGCCCTTAAGTACTTATAAAACTTGATCTTAGGGACTAAAATGTAAGAAAATTTTGCTTAAAACCCTCCTCCCATAATCGAACTTCCTTAAGAGATTAGAAAGAAATTCTATACAAATTTTGAGGTCCATTATGGATAAGATCAATAACACCTAGTATACTGTGTGTTACTTTAGCAATGTAATTTCTATCAAAGCTATATTTTTTTGTTTTGATAGTATGGTTTAGAGGAGATATTTTCTTTATTAGCCTAAAAATATCTTAATACACTGTGTGTCCATACTGTAATTTTCATCACAATAGTTCACCTATCTATGTGGAAACCAATTTTGTATAATTCTACCATGTTGCTAACTACACTGCTTTGTATGTCTCTGCATACTAGATATAAACACTGGATGGACTGCTAACATTAATATCTATACCAGCTTAACTGTCTAGTATACTATCAATTTTTATACTACTTTGGACTTTGGCATGATATTTTAATCTTATTATCCCATAGCAGTTGTGTTTTTTGCATTTGATCTAATATGTTTTGCAAGCTAGGAAGTCTACCACGATGTTTTCTTGAGAAACCGTCATGGAAACTGCATCAAAAAGGCAAAAAAAAAAATCTTCACACAATGGTTTCTCCTAAAAACCATCGTGTAAAACGCTCCTCTACCATAATAGTATTTTTAAAAACCATCACGTAAAATGACTGTCATCATTCCCTCATATATGATGATGGTTGTTAAGTTGTTGGTCTATCCTGTATTCTTAAAGCTCCTACCACGACGATTTTTGAGAAACTATCATAAAAAAGTGTCGTTTAATGACTATTTTGTTATAGTAGCAGTGGTTGTCATATGTCCTTTCTACCAAATCACCTAATTATGTTAGTCCCTAATATTTTTGAGGGATTAGCTCCTTCAATTAGGTTTCTACAAATTGCATAATATGCATACATGAACCAACATATTTTGGGTAGAAAGTAACTAGCTAGATTGCTTATATATAATTCATACTCTTAGTCTCTTCAATATACACATGGTAATAAAATAATAATAATATTAGGAAGACCAATTCTAGTCTTAACTTTTGTACTAATTCATGAGTTATCATTCTTTTATTGATAGTTGTTTAAAAGACTGTCACATCAATTAACAATAAAAGATTGCATCTACTAATAAAAAAACTGACAACTCAAAAAAATTGGTATCAACGTTTAGATTAGATATACGTCTAATATTCCTTATAAAATAATGCAACTGTTGGTATTGAAACTGAAAACAGAGCAAAGAGCGAAAGTGATAGAATCATATATAACAAAAATTTTCATAAAACTTTGCTCATACTCTATAGCGATATTAACTAATATGCAATTATTATTTAAAATAACAAGAATTTTACCCTTGCCCAATTAGGTCAAGAACTTGATTAGTTGAAACTTTCTTCTTCTTTGATTTTACAACTCTTCCACTTCTAGTCTCTTGATTGTATGAATGGACATGTGGGTGTCAAAGGTTTGGGAATGAATTGCACTCTCACAGTTTTAAGACCTCGATATAATCTTAACACATGAGATAGCAAGGGACGGCTATGGAGAACACTTCTCTCTAGGCTTTCTCTCTCTAAAACTGAGTAGGAGAATTGAAATTAATGAAAGATATCTTTAGAAGGAGTCCTTTCCAAATTCAGATTTATTCAAAATAAAAATAAAACTTGTCTTCATCCTTTCTTTTTCTAATTTTAAAAATCTTGGTGAATAAGTTAGCCTAGTACAGGAATAAATCCCTCTATTTCATGCTTACAATATAGGTCCCATATACATTTTGTTATTAATTCAAAGAAATTAAATTATAACATTATTTAATTTCTAAAGTGTGTTTTAATTTAAAACTAAATTAATAATTCATTACCTATAAGTTTAAATAATTTAAGGAGATGGCATAGGGAACTATAGCTTATAATTTCAAACTCTAATAAAATTAATAATTAATTTATCAATTTTATTAATTCCAAAGCTATTTCACTAAAAACTTAGAATTGCACTCTTGAAATTATAAATATAATTTATTTAAAGAATTGATCCTTCATAAATAATTCATAATTAGAGTTAGGTAATTCTTTAAATGAGATTAATTCTCTAATAAATAATAAATACATAAACTTAATTACAATTTTGAGCACTCTATATTATTCAAGACTGGATCAATACTCAAGAGAATTATTTATCTACTTCTCGTTAAAAAAGAAATAGATTTCATTTTGTTATATTAGCATTACTGACTACTTACTTTACTATGCCTCCAAAATACAAGACATAGTATTAGATTCTTGAATTCGCACTAAGTAAATCAAAAAACATAATTACATAAATAGGAGTTTGGTAATAACTTAGGATTAACATAATCTTATATATGACAATTGATCGACGTGATTCAAACTTGCTAAATTTTAACAGGAATTATTTAGCTGTTTGTATCACATTGTCCTAGTCCTGCATAATCACATTATGCACAATGTACTTATTTAATGACTTACTATATTAATGATTCAAATAAGATCGTTCTATTTTTAATGGAAATGACCTGCGCTAGTAATATTCAATTAAAAATTCCTTACTTTGATTGAATAATTAATAATAATAATCAATTATATGTTACTGACAATTTTAAATGCCATCCTTAAATATTATCCTTCTGTATATAATACTTATATACAATATTTAACATTACATAGATAATTATAGAATTTTAAGGATATTCACAAAGTATCCAAAATGCATGCACACAAATATAATGAAAATTCAATTTATTTATTTATAAATAAATCCATAACAAAAACATCACATGCGTTAAAGACATCTATTCTTACAGCAACAACGCAATCAATTTATTTCATCTTCATATATGATAGTGACAAATATATATATATATATGCACATACAGATGTAGACACATACATATATATTTACTAGTATGAGGAACATGAGAAGTAAATTTATTTTTACCTTTCGTATGTTATTATAAAATGTGGTTAACAAAATAAGAATTATTTATTCTAATTACTTTTCTTTTTTATTATATAAATATACATATAATTTGAGTTTGATTTGAGCATGAATAATACTTGTATAAGATGCTAAAATGAATGGATATAACCAATCTATAATTTCTTTGCAAATTAAAAATAAGATCATAAACATTATATAATAATAATGTAAACTTATTAAAAAGTTAGGAATAATATTGTTAATACAAAAATCAACAAAGTTATATTATATGCAATTATAGTTTAAATGAAAAGATGGAAAAAAAAAAAGTTCAATATGTGCTCTTCAATATATAGTATAAAATATAGAGATTCACAAGTTGAAATATTTATACAAATAAAAAATGAATATAAAATAAGATTGTTGTAGGTTTTTACTCCGAAATGAGTGAGTCAAAAGTTTAAACTTAACAACCAAAGTTTGAATTATACAAAATTTGTAAACAAATCCAAATTGTGAATTTAGATGAAATACTTGAATAGGAAAATGAAAATATTTTTAAGAGAAAATTAGAAAAAAAAAAGAGATGAGAAATATTTAAAAATATATGTTCACCAAATGAATAATTGCGAAGATATATTATTTTTAAAAGTAATTTAGATAGAACAGTTTATAAAAAAAGGATTTGAAAAATTGAAAGAATTCTAAAAAAAACTAACCAAGTTAAAGTAAAACAAAAAAAAAAATTGCACACCAAAAGAAGATTTATATATGAAGCTAATTCAAACATTTTCAAAGAGATGCTAAAGATAAGAAACACATGTACTTCGCGAGGAAAAGAATTTTGAAATGTTAAGTGAGCAAGCGATTTAAAAACAAAAGAAATTTTTTTGTGATTTTTTATTTAAAATTTAAAATAGAAAACTAACTTGGTAAGGCATCGAGATTTACTTATATATTTTGTAACCGGTGGAATTCAATTCTAAGTACGTTTATTATTTTTACGAGTCCTCTGAAAGTGACAATATAGCAAGCAATAATGTTACTTCCCATAAAAACAATAAAATAATTATCACACTAATGATTTGGTGCACTAACTATGACAATTATAACTACTCTCACTACAGTTATAATTAACATAATTTTAAGGTAGAAAAGATAAAATAAATCAAAATTAATATATCTCAATGGCATAAATTTTTGCGTTAATTTGAGCATATCTTCGTCTTATTAAATGATTTAAGAATATATTATGTTATCCTCTGTTGACAATAAATCAAGCATTAGTAAGCATTTATTATGCCACCGCATGTCTATAATACAGTAAAAACTCAATTTAATAAATAAGCATGATTTCATAAATATTAATATTAATTATACAACATAATTAAATTACATAAAGAGAGCATAACTTAATTTATGCAAGAATTAGACAGCATAACAATATTAACAATAACTTTAAAAATATATATATATATATATATATAATTTATTCCATAAAAATATAACCATTACAATACAAATACAAAGTTAAAAACCATACCAGACTACTATGCATGCAAGATCATATTTCTGCCTTACCAAACTCTTTACACTAATTTAGGCATTATTTTAATATTAAAAGTGGGGTCAAATGAGGGCTATAGTAGCATTTCCTCCAGAAAGAGGATACTACTGAGCTTTGAAGAAATAAGACAAGGAAGGGAAGAGGGGGCAAGAATTGCTGTGAAGAAAAAGGGGAGGGAGTAAGGGTATTTATAGTAGAAAATTTCTACTATTTGGATTATTTTAATATTTATTTTTATTTATTTGATTATATATTTTTTGGTTGCATCCTTTATTTTTTAAAATTAAAATCAAATGAATCAGCTCCAAGCTAATTGTTTTATATATTTGTTTCTTCTTTTCCCACTGATTCATGCTCTTCATTGTGCAAATTTTACTCTGCAAACCTGTATGACGTGTGCATGGAATGGCATGGATTAAAATCCAAAAAGAGACTTTGACTTTAAATTAAAAATGGCATGGCAGTCGTTGGATCGATCTGGGTAAGCTGATCTAAAGTCTTCAGAGGCATGCTCACGTGGAGAAATCCACACTAGATTTTGAGGCCAAATTCTGACAACAGAGGGCAACTAGCGTGCGATCCGACAGTTGAGGGGCTTCTAACGGTTTGTTTAGACGGCCTAGGATGAGCCACGTGGAATTTTTTGTTTTGATTTCTCGTGCATTTAATGTCCGTTCTTGCTTGTTTTCGCGCCATTTTGCTTCGTTTTTCTCTAGATTTCAAATCTAAAATTAACAAACACACTAAAATTAATTATTTACAAACAAAATATTTACAATAATTTTAAAAATATTTATTTTATAATAAAACACTAAAAATAAATAAAAACTTTTAAAATTAACAAACCTTAACGATTTCACATAAATATATTATTTAAGACTCGAGAATATTTTTAGAAATTAGTAGAAAAGAAAAATTTTTACAAATACTTTAAGACTACAAATAAATTCATACAAAATTATTTTCAAACTAACAATCATTAAATACTCACTCTAAAAATTATCAAAAATATTATTAAACATAAAAACACACTAAAAACACATAATTAAATATATTTCCACATGAAGACACTAAAACACTATAAAATCACAAAAATGATATTATATTAGTTAGAGAATTTAATAATATATAAAAGCATAATTAAATGATTTTAACCTTAAGAAGTGTACACTTTATGGTCTCATCAATACTTCCTTGAGAAAAAAAAATATGAGTGACATAAAATATCATACAGGCAAAAGCAACTTTCGTCCACAAAACACCAAAAAGGAATGCAAAGTAGAAAGAAAAGCAGGAGAAATCCTTACCCATCGCTTCACTAAGGGTATGTTTGGTAGGAAAGAGAGAGAGGGAGAGAAAGGGGTGGAAGGAGAGAGGGAGGGAGAGGGGTGGAGGGAGAGAGATGGAACAGGAGCTCTAATCCATTGTTTAGTTGGAGGAAAAGGAGAGAAGGAGGGAAATCTTCTCTTTCTAGACCCACCAGTTTGCATCCCTCCATTTATGTAGGGATTCACACAATCTACCACTCAAAAGTTTGAAAAGATTATTTTATCCTTTAAAAAAGTTTAATATAAAATGGTAAAAAAGACAATACAGTAATTTAAGACATATTAATTCATCTATCTTTTAAACTCTACATCCCTCTTACCAAACAATATGAGAGATTACTATAATTCTCTTCATTCCTTACATTCTTTATCCCATTCTATTGGAAAAATAGTACGCAACGGAATTTTAAAAGTTTTATATCAAATTATTTTTCAAAACACAAGTTTGACATGCTATATGCATAAATTAACTAGATCTTAATAACCTTGTAAATGTCAAAAAGCTTCCTCAATCAGTGAAGAGAAGTAACGTTCCATAAGGACCTCAACCAACTGGCCTTCTTTGCTATTCTTTATCTACGATCGGAGTGAGTGTGGGCTCACACTTACAGCTTTTCTACCGGCAACTCTCTTTCCAACTAATTGAGAAAACCTAAAGCTAGTGTTCGTGATTTATGAACAAGAGCTCTCAAAGAGTTTTTAGAATCTTACCAACAAAGTTTCACACTTAACTCACATTTGATCTAATTAACTTATAGGACTCACTCTCTATTTATGAGGTTGGGTCGAGGATTTAGTCCTTATCAGATAAGGCTGTGAAAATTCAAATTAGAATTAAATCAGAAACAATATCTGATAAAATCTGTGTGGAAACGCATGATTCTTTTATCGTCGATCGGCAGGCCAAACTGGTAGATTGGCCTTACGTTGGCCTGCCGAACCTCCGATAAAAGATCCTATGAATCTTTATTTTCCACCCGAGATTCTTGGAATAGAGCCTCAGTTTTAATTCAAATAATCCAATAGAGAAGTTATCTGATTAAAATAGTTATATCTAGATAATCTCTAGGAAAATAAGTATTCTTGATAATTCGACAAGTTTATCTTGAATTAATTCAAATTAATCCAATCGATAAACAGACATGAATTATCGTATCCCAATAATTCAACAAGTTTATTTTAAATTAATTTTATCATAAAATTAATTCAACCGACAAACAGACATGCATTATATGATTTTATCGAATTTCAGTCAATCTGATAAATCTGACATAAGTCACCAATTATTGGAAAAGCACGCCGTATCGTTACAGGATTTTTGTGAGCTAACAAAGGGGACTAAATAGACCTATATAGTTCAAGCTCCCGATAATTATAAAACCTAATATCTTAGATATAAATTTCATAATTATCAACTCCAACGCTACTCTGCTAAAAGCTTGGAGCTGCACTCTCAAACTATATAGAATTACAAAGCCAGTATAACTAAGTCTCCATGACATATCACAGTGTATCGTATCCCCGTAGGATTATCTATAATCGACTTAAGGACAAGTTTTGTCTTACCTTTCTTATTATTTTTATCTTACGTTCCATTATCTCACCATCGAAAAACTTACCATCTAAAGACAGTATACCATTTGGTTACACCTATGTATCCAAATGGTTTAGCATTCCAGATTTTTAACACATCATCATCTATGACAATGTGTCAATATTTCTGTTCGTAGAGTCCACATCTGATGGCCAAGACAAACCATCTCCCAATAGGGATGTAGACAACATAACAATCTTTCAATGAATAAAGCGCCCAACTTTATTCCCTTGATTGTGAATCTTATGATTTAGACCGTCACCTTAAGAATCATGTCTTCCATATAATCTATCCATCATATGTCGAATTCTTAGAGGTTTAGACTGATAGTCTCAGACTATTGTTTGCTTAACATACATTCAACAAATATAAATGTAAAGAGGACAAGATTTGGTATATAAATTATGAATGAATTCTTTATTGATAAAAATGTCTCCAAAAACATATTACATTTTTATTCCTCAGGAAATATACGTCTAACAATCTCCCACTTATACTAAGTGAGTAAATATAACAAATCTCGCATCCCCATAGGTTCCACATGCCTCTCGAAGACTCTCTCAGTAAGTATCTTCATGAATGGATTAGCTAAATTGTCCTCTGTCGTGATTTTGCACACCGTGACATGCCCGCCTTCGATGAAGTCCTTTATCACATGATACTTTCGATCAATATATTTACTCTTCTTGCGAAATCTTAGTTCCTTAGCATTAGCTATTGCCACACCATTATCACAATATAGTGATACCGCCTTATCTATACTAGGAACAACCTCAAGATCCCCAAGGAACTTACGGAGCTACACTGCTTTTTTTGTAGCATCACTAGCTACCACATACTCGGCCTCTATCTTTGAATCTGAAGTGCAATCATGCTTCACACTTCTCCAACTGATAGCACCACTGCCCAGAGTCAAAGTGGATCTCCTAGAATCCAGACAGGATTGAAAATCTGAGTTAGTATATCCTAGAGGAGTTAAGTACTCACCCGAATACACAAGCATATACCCTCGAGTCCTTCTCAACTACTTGAAAATATGCTTAACCGTAACCCAGTGGTTCGGTCTTAGATCCGCCTAAAATCGACTTACAATCCGAACCGTATAACAAATATCCGGTTGTGTGCAAAGCATGGCATACATGAGACTACCCACTACCGAAGTATAAGGCACCTTCTTCATGTATTCACTTTTTTCATTAGACTTTGGAGAGTCTTTCTTAGAAAGAGTAATTCCAGACCTAGATGGTTGCCTACCTTTCTTGAAATCCTCGTATTCAATTCCTTCCTTTTGCATATAACACTTAGCTGCCCGTCTAGCCTTGAAAGTTTTGACCTTTCCATCCACTCCTCTTTTTCTCTTGTAGATCCACTTACACCCCATGGGTTTTACCCCTTTGGGAAGATCCACAAGCTCGTAAACCCGATTAGTCTC
Source organism: Artocarpus heterophyllus (assembly GCA_025403435.1). Taxonomy (NCBI): domain Eukaryota; kingdom Viridiplantae; phylum Streptophyta; class Magnoliopsida; order Rosales; family Moraceae; genus Artocarpus; species Artocarpus heterophyllus. The sequence continues at coordinate 7,562,021 of CM046327.1, read as the reverse complement.
CATAGACTTCATCTCTACGTTCATGGCCTCTGTCTAGAGTTTTGAATCAACATCCTCCATAGCCTCTGTGTAAGTGTAAGGATCCCTATCATGTTCATTTGGTTCAGCCAAGAAGGCCTCCCTATTGAACATATACCTCTCACGTTGACACTTGATCCTCTCACTACAACAAGGCCCCTTAGTTGTTGTTCAGGTTCGTTTGGTTTTTCTACACTAATTGGAATGGTTTCATTCGGAATCTCCAGAGTGATTGGATCACTCCTTAACTCCTCAAGCACTACTTTGCTGCAAGGTTTAAAGTTGTCCATGTAACTCTCCTCAAGGAAGAAAAGTTTCATTAGTTGAAACCATGACTTTATTTTCCTTCGGGTTATAGAAATAACACCCTTTAGTCCCTTTTGGATATCCCACAAACATGAAAACTTCTGAACATGCTTCTAACTTATTCGCATCGTTAAATAGGACATGAGCCGAACATCCCCATATGTGAATATGGTTTAAGGATGTCTTCTTGCCTATCTATAACTCGTGAGGAGTTTTAGGAATCGATTTTGAAGGCACATTGTTCAAAAGATAACATGCAGTTTGTACTGCATATCCCTAAAAAGACAAAGGCAATGATGAATAACTCATCATGAACCTGACCATGTCCAATAAAGTCCTATATCTTCTCTTTGCTATGCCATTCTGCTGCGGAGTGCCCGGTGCAGTCAAATGGGATAAAATCTCATTCTCTAATAAGTGTCCTAAGAACTCATTAGAAAGGTATTCTCCACCTCGATTAGATTGAAGTGCCTTTATAGATCTACCCAATTGTTTTTTCACTTCAGCCCAAAACTCCCTGAACTTCTCAAAAGTTTCGCTTTTGTGGTGCATCAGGTACACATACCCATACCTTAAGTAATCATCAATAAAAGTGACAAAGTACTCATATCCTCCTTGTGCCTAGATATTCATCGGTCTACAAACATCACTATGCACAAGTTCTAGAACCCCTTTGGCCTTATTGCCCTTAGACCTAAATGGTCTTTTAGTCATTTTACCCTCCAAACAAGATTTACATTGAGGTATAAATTCCACCTTTAAGTGACTTAAAGGGTCATCCCTTACTAACCTTTGAATCCTATTCAAGTTAATATGACCAAGGCGTAAATGCCAAAGATAAGTCTTATTAGAGTGAGAAGTTTTAAGTCTTTTAGAGTTATTATCATTTACCTCAGCAATAAGCAGTAAGTCCATCTTCGATTTAATAAAATATATATTATTTTGCATCTATCTAGAACAAATAAAAGATTTATTTTTACGAATCACCACTTAATTATTGAAAGAAACCAAATAGGAGTCTTTAAATAAACAAGCTACAGAAATTAAATTCCTTTTAAATTTAGGAACATAAAAACAATCTTGCAAAATTAAATCCCTATAATTATCAAAATAAAGATAGATGTCTCTCACTACTTCCGCTAAGACCAAGGATCAATTGCTCATCCGAAGCATGAAGTCTTCACATAGCAGACTTCTTGTTTCTTTGAACTCCTGCAGAGAAACACAAACATGATTAGTTGCACCAGAATCTATGACTCAAATGTCACTAGAATCCTCAACTAAACAAGTTTCTAAATACAAAAGATCACACCTACCTCCTTTCGAAAGGAAGTCCTTGCAATTCTTCTCGATGTGCTCGACCTTCCCATAGAAGAAGCACTTTAGCTTCTTTGGGCTTCTTCTTGCTCTTATTGTTAGCAGGAATAGAAGGCTTCCCATTCTTGGCCCGTTGCTTCCTTCCATTCCTAGAATTGGGATTGAAACCAAAAGCCGCTACCAAATTGTCCTTGCAACCAACAGGAGACTCTTTGATCAACAGTTCGAACTCCTGTAACTGTTTCATTAATTCTGTTAAGGTCATATCCCACCTATTGCTCAAATTAAAAGTAACTCTAAATGGAATAAATTCCTTTGACAGAGTCTTAAAGACCACAATCATTTGAGTTTAACATCGATCTCGACTCCATTGGTTTGTGCCTCAACAAGGTAACCCATGACCAGCATCATGTGCTCCTTTATAGATGTCCCCGGTCTCTGCTTACAGTTCAAGAGTTTTTGAAGTGCCCCTTGCTGTTTTGTTAGGGCCTAGCCTCCAAACATGTCTTCTAGATTATCCAAGATCTGTTTAGCAATCTCATAATCCTCATGTTGAGCCTACAGCACGTTATTCATACTAGCCATTATATAGCAACAGACCTAATCATTTGCATCTTTCCAATGATCATATGCTTGGAATTGATCGTTAGTGGAATCTCCCGTAGGCTCAGGAGGACAAGGGGTTGTCAGCACAAATTTCAGTTTCTCAAAGGAAAGGACAATATCCAGATTCCATTTCCAATCATTATAATTCTCTCCGATTAATTGGTTTTTGTCAAGCATCAAAGATAAACCATTTTTAGACATTTTTAATCTACAATAAAGTATCATATACCAAACATAAGCAAACATAGCATAATAATTTGGTAAGATAACACAATTATGTAAAAACATACAAATGTGTTTATGTGTCAAAACCTTGAAAATATCGCAACCTTACAATGATAATTCCCAACTCAGAATTCAACAAGCTCTTAGGGGAGTCATGCCAAATTCAATCAGGAACACAAATCCCCTCTTGATTAATATATGCCATCCAGGACTTATACGATCCAGCACATATTAATAATCGTTTCTTTGGCCATTAATTTTATTAACAGAGCTCTTAGGGGAGGTTAATAATAAAATTAACATGAGTGTATAACTATCGTTTCAATATTTTATCCATGATTCATAATCACTACCTAGGGGTATGCAACCATAAATCATGCTAAAATACATTATCCTCTTGAAGATCCAACCGGGTACATGAGGAAGTCCCTTCCCAGGGGTCGGAACCACCATGTTCATCATATGGACCAACGATGGAGGCCTTAGGTCCTCTTTTTGAAAACCTTCTCCCATTCAATCTTTTGAAATCAAGGTTTTATTTTAAAAACATGCATGAACAAATTTTAATTGAGCGGCACTCCCTATTCTATATGACATGCTATCAATATACATGGCAAATCATATTATAATGTAGACAAGCAAAGTAATCAAGCAAAGCTACAAGCAAAATAATAATAAATAACCGTAATATTATGGTTCAACCTAGAGAATAGAAAACAAAGATTACAAAAGAATAATTGAAACATTTTATCGATCCTTCATCCTTGAATCCTCAAGCTGTATCCTTCTTCATGTAATGCACATCTTCAAGTCTTCAATCCCATATGAATCGAATACTCCAAATTTTCGATCATATCCAGATTTTAGTGTTTCTCAGAATTGTCCCAAAAATAAAATTAAAACTACATTAAAAAATTACACCGTTTCTAGAAAAATTTCTAGCTCTCTGCCGGTAAGTCGATTTGAGTGATCGGTCTACCAGTCATGTCCTTACTGGCTTGCCGATCTTCACAGATCAGCCCACCGATTCATGACTAATTAGCCTGCCGAACCAAAAGTTCAACCTACTGCCAGAGCCATCTGATTTCTGCCCCGCTGATGACCTATCTAACCTCACATCTGGCCTACCGATCTGCGACCATCGGCTTGCCAAACTGGAGGGTTCGGCATGCCGACCGAGTATAAACCACCCTTTTTAGAAAATATAGTTTCTAATGCAATTTGTCAATTTTATTTTCAACAATTCAAAAGCATAAAATTAGAGACTCAGGAAATACTTGGGAGTGCCATCATCTATCTTCTAGATCCGTCTTCTTTAAATGATTATTTAATTAAAAATTCTTACAAATTTAAAATTAAATCCTAGACGAAGATGATAGTCCGCCATCTAATTACATAAAAAACCTTGATACACATTCTAACCTCTAAGAAACCATAACCAGTATAAATTAATTAATTATTAATAATTAAATAATAATTTAATCAATCATAATTAATTAATAAACATTCACCACATAATCCATGATAACATATAAAAATATATAGAAACCTAGAGTGCCAACTCTCTATAAAATTAAATTCAAGCATAGGAGAGATTAAGATCACATAATTTATACATATAGCACGATCAAAAACTCGTAAATTAACATAAAAATAATGTCTTTGATACCAACTGTTGGAAAAATAGCACGCAACAGAATTTTAAAATTGTTATATCAGAGTATTTTCTAAAACACAAGTTTGACAAGCTATATGCATAAATTAACCAAATCTCACTAACCTTGTAAATGCCAAAAAGCATCCTCAATATGTGAAGAGAAGTAATGTTCTAGAAGGACATTACTCAACTGGTCTTCTTTAATATTCTCCATCCACGATTGGAGTGAGTGTGGGCCCACACGTATAGCTCTTCCACCAAGCGACTCTCTTTCTAACCAATTGAGAGATCCCAAAGCTAGGGTTCATAATTTGTGAACAAGAGCTCCCAAGGAGTTTTTAGAATCTCACCAATAGAGTTTCAATCTCAATCTCTTAATTGATCTAATTAACTTATGAGATTCACTCCCTAGTTATAGAGGTTGGGTCTAGGAGTCAGTCCTCATCAGATAAGGCCTTGAAAATTCAAATTAGAATAAATTAGAAACAATATCTGATAAAATTCACGTGGAAATGATGATCCTTTTATTACGTATCACAGGCCGAACTGACAGATCGGCCTACCGAACCTACTCCATCGGCAGGCCGAACTTAAAGATGGGCCTACCGAAAATTCGATAAAAGATCCTATGAATCTTTATTTTTCACTCGAGATTCTTGGGATAGAGCCTCAGTTTTAATTCAAATAACCCAATAAAGAAATTATCTAATTAAAACAATCATATCTAGATAATCTCTAGGAAAATAAGTATTCCTGATAATTCAACAAGCTTATCTTCAATTAATTCAAAATTAATCCAACCAATAAACAGACATGAATTATCTGATCCCAATAATTCAACAAGTTTCTCTTGAATTAATTTTGTCACAAAATTAATTCAACCAATAAACAGACATGAATTATCTGATTTTACTAAATTTCAGCTAATTTGATAAATCTGACATAAGTCACCAATTATTGGAAAAGAATGCCATACCATTGTAGGATTTTTGTGAGCTAGCAAAGGGGACCGAATGGACCTATATAATTTAAGCTCCCAATAATTATGAAACCTAATATCCTAGATATACATTTCATAATTATCAATTCCAACGCTACTCCACTAAAAGCTTAGAGTTGCAATCTTGAACTATATAGAATTACGAAGCCCATATAGCTAGGTCTCCATGACATATCATAATGTATGGTATCCCCATAGGATTATCCATAATCAGCTTAAGGACAAGTTCTGTCTTACATTCTCGATTATTTTTGTCTTACGTTCTATTATCTCACCATCGGAAAACTTACCATCTAAAGACAGTATACCATTCGGTTACACCTACGTATCCAAATGGTTGAGCACTCTAGTTTTTCAATTACAGGATGACGCATATAAGAGGATATTGTTAGACATGTATGCCCTAAGGAGTAAACATGTAATAATTTTTTGGTGACATTTTTATCAATAAAGAATTTATTTATTACTAATATACCAAATCCTGTCCTCTTTACATTCATATTTGTTGAATGTATGTTAAGCAAACAAAAGTCTGAGACTATCTGTCTAAACCTTTAAGAATTGGGCATATGATGGACATATTATGCAAAAGACATGATTCTTAAGGTGATGGTCTAAATCATAAGATCCGTAATCAAGAGAATAAAGTTGGGCGCTTTATTCATGTAAAGATTGTTATGTTGTCATATCCCTATTGGGAAATGGTTTGTCTTGACCATCGAAGGTGGTCTCCATGAATAGAAACATTGGCACATTGTCATAGGTGACGATGTGTTAGATCGGGACATAAAGTGAATTGATTTGGATTAATAATTTTGTCTCTGCAAATCGATTCACTTTAGACAATCATTTGTATTGTATCTTAATCCTGAGATAAATAGTGGGCCCGTTATCTTGACTTGAGTGTTTTGATGTCCCAAAGGGTAACACCCATATCTTAATAGTGGTATGCATACCAATACGTTAGAGTCATGACTCTTAATAGCGTAGACCTGTTATTTATAGATATGGAATCTATAGCTTCTCTTTAGGAGTAGTGATATCCTCTTATATACGTTATCCTGTAATTGAAAAACTGGAGCACTCAACCATTTGGATACATAGGTGCAACCGAATGGTATATTGTCTTTGGATGGTAAGTTTTTTGATGGTAAGATAGTAAAACATAAGATAAAAATAATCAGAAAGGTAAGACAGAACTTGTCTTTAAGCTGATTATGGATAATCCTATAGGGATGCAATACACTATGATATGTCATAGAAACTTAGCTATACAGGCTTCGTAATTCTATATAGTTTAAGAGTGCAGCTCCAAACTTTTAGTGGAGTAGCGTTGGAGTTGATAATTATAAAATGTATATCTAGGATATTGGGTTTCTTAATTATCAAGAGCTTGAACTACATAGGTCCATTTGGTCCCCTTTGCTAGCTCACAACATCCTGTAATGATACAACGTGCTTTTTCAATAATTGGTGACTTATGTCAGATTTATTAGATTGGTTGAAATTCAAAAAAATCAAATAATTCATGTCTGCTTATCGGTTGAATTAATTTTGTGACAAAATTAATTCAAGATAAACTTGTTGAATTATTGGGATCGGATAATTCTTGTTTGTTTATCGGTTGATTTAATTTTTGAATAAATTAGATCAAGATAAACTTCTAGAATTATTAGGAATTCATTTATTTTCCTAGAGATTATCTAAATAAAGTTGTTTTAATTAGATAACTTCTCTGTTGGGTTATTTGAATTAAAACTGAGACTTTATCCTATAGAATCTTAGGTGGAAAATAAAAAATTCGCTGAGATTTTTTTTTGACAGTTTGGCATGCCGATCCTCAAGTTCAGCATGTCGATTAGGCAGATCAGCCTGCCAATGCGTGATAAAAAGATCAGGCGTTTTCACGCGGATTTCATCATATATTGATCTGAATTTAATTCTGATTCAAATTTTTGAGACCTTATCTAAGAACTGACCGAGACCCAACCTCTATAAATAGGGAGTAATTCTCATAAGTTATTGAGATTAATTGAGAGATTAAGAGTGATACTCTGCTAGTGAGAATCTGAAACTCCTTGAGAGCTCTTGTTCACAAATCATAAACATTAGCTTTGGGTTCTCTCAATTGGTTGGAGGAAGAGTCACTAGAGGAAGAGCTATACATGTGAGCCCACACTCACTTTGATCGTGGATAGAGAATAAAAAAGAATACCAGTTGGTTGAGGCTCTTCTAGAACGTTACTTCTCTTCACTGATTGCGGGAGTTCTTCGGCATTCAAAGGTTAGTAAGATCTGGTTAATTTATGCATATAGCGTGTCAAACTTGTGTTTTAGAAAATACTTTGATATAAAATTTTTAAAATTTCGCTACGTGCTATCTTTCAAACAATTGGTATAAGAGCTATGGTTTTTACATAAATTTGCGAGTTTGTGATCATACTATATGTATAAATTTTGTGATCTTAATCTCTCATGTGCTTGAATTTAAGTTTATAGAGAGTTAGCACTCTAGGTTTCTATATATTTTATATGTTGTCATGGATTATATGGTGAATGCTTATTAATTAATTATGGTTGATTAAATTGTTATTTAATTATTTATTAATTAATTAATTTACACCAGTTATGGTTCCTTAGAGGTTAGAATATGTATCTAGGTTATTCATGTAATTAGATGGTGGACTATCATCTTCGTCTAGGAATTATTATTTAATTTTGAATTTGTAAGAATTTTGTAATTAAATAATTATTCAGAGAAGAGGATCAAGAAGGCGGATCTAGAATATGGATGATGACGCTCTTAGGTATTTTCTAAGTCTCTAATTTTATGTTGTTGAATTGTTGAAAATAAAATTGATGAATTGCATTAAAAATTGTATTTGTTTTTTTGGAAAGGGTGATTTCTACTCGGACAGCATGCCAAACCCTCCAGTTCGACAGGCCGATGGTCACAGATCGGTAGGCCAGACTTGAGGTTCGGCAGGCCGTCAGCGGGGCAGAAATTAAGAGGCTCTAGCGACAGGCCAAACTTCTAGTTCGGCAGGCCAGCAAGCCGACGGGTCATGACCGGCAGGCCGATCACCTAGATTGGCTTGCCGACTAAGAGCTAAAAATTTTTCTAGAAGAGGTGCAGTTTAATTTTATTTTTGGGACAACTCTGAGAGACATTAAATTGGGATATGACCGAAAATATGAAGTATTCAATTCATACGGGATTGAAGACTTGAAGATGGGCATTACATGAAGAAGGATATAGCTTGAGGATTCAAGGATGAAGAATTGATAATTTGTTTGATTATTCTCTTATAATCTTTGTTTTCTATTCTCTAGGATGGAACCATAATATTACGGTTACTTTTTATTTTGCTTGTAGCTTTGCTTAATTGCCTTGCTTGTCTGCACTATAATATGATTTGCCATATATATTGATAACATGTCATATAGAATAGGGAGTGCTACTAACATTAAAATTTTTCATTAATGTTTCTCAAAATAAAACCTTGATTTCAAAAGATTGAGTGGGAGAAGGTTTTCAAAGAGAGGACCTAAGGCCTCCATCGTTGGTCCATGGGAAGAATATAGTGGTCCCGACCCCTAGGAAGGGATTTCTATCATGTACTAGATTGGATCTCTGAAAGGATAAGGTATTTTAGCATGATTTATGGTTGCACACCCCTAGGTGGGGATTATAAATCATGAATAAAATATTAAAATGATGGTTATACACTCACGTTAATTTTATTATTAATGTCCCCTAGGAGCTCTATTAATAAAATTAATGGCCAAAGAAACAATTATTAATATATGCTGGATCATATGGGTCCTAGATGGCATATATTAATCAGGAGAGGATCCGTGTTCCTGATTGAAGTTGGCATGACTCCCCTAGGAGCTTGTTGAATTCTGAGTTGGGAATAATTGTTGTAAGGTTGTGATATTTTCAAAGTTTTGACACATAAACACATTTGTACATTTTTACATGATTGTGTTATCTTACTAAATTATTATAATATGTTTACTTATGTTTGGTATATGATTCTTTATTGTAGATTAAAAATGTCTATTCGATACTTGACAAAAACCTATTAACCGGAGTGAATTATAATGATTGGAAACGAAACCTGGATATTGTCCTCTCCTTTGAGAAACTAAAATTTGTGCTGACAACCCCTTGCCCTCCCGAGCCTACAAGAGATTCCACCAATGAACAATTCCAAGCGTACAATCGTTGGAAAGATGCAAATGATTAGGCCCACTGCCATGCTATGGCCAGCATGAATAATGTGTTGCAGGCTCAACATGAAGATAATGAGACTGCAAAGCAAATCTTGGATAATCTTGAAGATATGTTTGGAGGCCAGGCCACAACAAAGTGGCAAGCAGCGCTTCAAAAACTCTTGAACTGTAAGCAAAGACCGGGGACATCTGTAAAGGAGCACATGATGTTGGTCATGGGTTACCTCGCTGAGGCTCAAACCAATGGAGCCGACATTGATGCTGAAACTTAGATGACTATGGTCTTTGAGACTCTGTCAAAGGAATTTATTCCATTTAGAGCTACTTTTAATTTGAGCAATAGGCTGGATATGACCTTAACAGAATTGATGAAACAGTTACAGGAGTTCAAACTGCTGATCAGGGAGTCTCTTGCGGGTGGAGAGGCCAATTTGGTGGCTGCTTTTGGTTCCAATCTCAATTAAGGGAATGGAAAGAAACAACGGGCCAAGAATGGGAAGTCTTCTATTCCTGTTAGCACCAAGAGCAAGAAAAAAAAAAAGAAGCACCCAAAGAAGCTTAAGTGCTTTTTCTGCAGAAGGGTCAGGCACATAAAGAAGCATTGCAAGGACTTCCTTTCCAAAGGAGGTAGGTCTGATCTTTTGTATTTAGAAACTTGTTTGGTTGAGGAATTCAGTGACATTTGGGTCATAGATTCTGGTGCAACTAATCATGTTTGTGTTTCTCTATAGGGGTTCAAAGAAACGAGAAGTCTGCCACATGAAGACTTCACACTTAGGATAGGCGATGGATCCTTGGTCTTAGCAGAAGCAATGGGAGACATCTATCTTTACTTTGATAATTATAGGAATTTAATTTTGTATGATTGTTTTTATGTTCTTAAATTTAAAAGGAATTTAATTTCTGTAGCTTGTTTATTTAAAGACTCCTATTTGGTTTCTTTTAATGATAAAGTGGTGATTCGTAAAAATAAATCTTTTCTCTGTTTTGGATGGATGCAAAATAATCTATGTTTTATCAAACCTAAGATGGACTTACTGCTTAATGCTGAGATGAATGATAATAACTTTAAAAGACTTAAAACTTCTCACTCTAATAAGACTTGTCTTTGGCATTTGCGCCTTCGTCATATTAACCTGAACAGGATTCAAAGGTTGGTAAGGGATTGACCTTTAAGTCACTTAAAGGTGGAATCTATACCTTAAAGTGAATCTTTTTTGGAGGGTAAAATGACCAAAAGATCATTCGAGTCTAAAGGCAATGGGGCCGAAAGGGTTCTAGAACTTGTGCATAGTGATGTTTATGGACCGATGAACATCCGGGCACAAGGAGGGTATGAGTACTTCATCACTTTTATTGACGATTACTCAAGATATGGGTATGTGTACCTGATGCACCACAAAAGCGAAACTTTTGATAAGTTCAGGGAGTTTCAGGCTGAAGTGGAAAAGCAATTGGAGAGACCCATAAAGGCACTTCGATCCGATCGAGGTGGAGAATACCTTTTTGATGAGTTCTTAGGACACTTATCAAGGAATAGGATTTTATCCCATTTGACTACACCAGGCACTCCACAGCAGAATGGCGTAGCAGAGAGAAGGAATAGGACTTTATTAGATATGGTAAGGTCCATGATGAGTTATTCATCATTGCCTTTATCCTTTTGGGGATATGCACTACACACCGCATGTTATCTTTTGAACAATGTGCCTTCAAAATTAGTCCCTAAAACTCCTCACAAGTTGTGGACAGGCAGGAAGACATCCTTAAACCATATTCACATATTGGGTTGTCTGGCTCATGTCCTATTTAAGGATAAGCATGTTGGGAAGTTTGCGTGTTTATAAGATATCAAAAAGGGACTAAAGAGGGTTATTTTTATAACCCAAAGGAAAATAAAGTCGTGGTTTCAACTAATGCAACTTTCCTTGATAAAAGCTATATGGACGACTTTAAACCTCCAAGCAAAGTGGAGCTTCAGGAGTTAAGGAGTGATCCAATCACTCCGGAGGTTCCAAATGAAACCATTCCGATCAATGTAGAAAAACCAAACAAACCTGAACAACAACCTAAGGGGCTTCGGCATAGTAGGAGGATCGGGCGTCAACCTGAGAGGTATATGTTCAATGGGGAGGTCTTATTGGCTGAACCGGATGAACATGATAGGGATCCTTGTGCTTATGCAGAGGCTATGGAAGATGTTGATTCAAAACTCTAGACAGAGGCCATGAACACAGAGATGAAGTGTATGGAGACTAATCAAGTTTGGGAACTTATGGATCTTCCCGAAGGGTAAAACCCATAGGGTGCAAGTGGACCTACAAGAGGAAAAGAGGAGTGGATGGAAAGGTTAAAACCTTTAAGGCTAGACTGGTAGCTAAGGGTTATACGCAAAAGGAAGAAATCGATTATGAGGAAACCTTTTCGCCTGTAGCCATGCTTAAGTCCATCTAGATTCTCTTGTCCATAGCTGCCGCTCTCGACTATGAGATTTGGCAGATGGATGTCAAGACGGCTTTTTTAAATTGCTATCTTGATGAGTCAATTTATATGGAACAACCAAACGGGTTCAAGGTCAAGGGTCAAGAGGGTAAGGTTTGTAAGCTGCTAAAGTCAATTTATGGACTTAAGCAGGCTTTTCGTTCTTGGAACATAAGATTTGATCAGGTCATCAAGACTTATGGGTTCTCCCAAAATGTGGATGAGCCTTGTATTTACAAACACATTAAGGATGAGAAGGTGGTTTTTCTACTGCTCTATGTAGATGACATTCTGCTAATTGGCAATGACATTGGGGCATTGTCATTGGTCAAATTATGGTTTACCAAGCAGTTTGACAAGAAGGACTTGGGTAAGGCTAATTTTTTTCTTGATATCCAGATCTTTCAAAATAGGAAGAACAAATGATAGCTTTGACCTAGGCTGGCTACATAGATAAAATTCTCAAGAAGTTTGCAATGTAGGATTCCAACAAGGTGGGCAACCATCTAGGTCTAAAATTACTCTTTCTAAGAAAGACTCTCCAAAGTTTGATGAAGCAAGAGAATACGTGAAGAAGGTGTCTTATGCTTCGGCAGTGGGTAGTCTCATGTATGCCATGCTTTGCACATGATCGGATATTTGTTATGCGGTCAGGATTGTAAGTCGATTTCAAGCGGATCCAGGACCAAACCACTGGGTTGCGGTTAAGCATATTTTCAAGTATCTAAGAAGGACTCGAGGGTATGTGCTTGTATATTCGGGTGAGGACTTGACTCCTTTAGGATATATTGACTTGAATTTTCAATCTTGTTTGGATTCTAGGAAATCGACTTCGGCTTTTGTGTTTACTCTAGGTGGCGGTACCATCAGTGGGAGAAGTGTGAAGCAAGATTGCACTTTAGATTCAACGATGGAGGCCGACTATGTGGCAGCCAGTGATGCTTCGAAAAAAGCAGTGTGGCTCCACAAGTTCCTTGGGGATCTTGAGGTAGTTCCTAGTATGGATAAGGACGTATCACTGTACTATAATAACAATGTAGCAGTAGCTAATGCTAAGGAACCAAGATTTCACAACAAGAGTAAGCATATTGATCGAAAGTATCATATGATAGGGGACTTCGTTAAGGGCGGGCATGTCATGGTGTGCAAGATTGCATCAGAGGACAATTTAGCTGATCCATTTACGAAGACACTTTCTGGGAAAGTCTTCGAAAGGCATGTGGAAGCTATGAGGATGCGAGATTTGTCATATTTACTCACTTAGTGCAAGTGGGAGATTGTTAGACATGTATACCCTAAGGAGTAAAAATGTAATAAGTTTTTTGGTGACATTTTTATTAATAAAGAATTTATTTATTACTAATATACCAAATCTTGTCCTCTTTACGTTCATATTTGTTGAATGTATGTTAAGCAAACAAAAGTCTGAGACTATCAGTTTAAACCTTTAAGAATTGGGCATATGATGGACAGATTATGCGAAAGACACAATTCTTAAGGTGACGGTCTAAATCATAAGGACCACAATCGAGGGAATAAAGTTGGGCACTTTATTCATGTAAAGAGTGTTATGTTGTCTATATCCCTATTAGGAAATTGTTTGTCTTGACCATCGGAGGTAGACTCCTTGAATAGAAACATTGGCACATTGTCATAGGAGACGATGTGTTGGATCGGGACATAAAGTGAATTGATTTAGATTAATAATTTTGTCTCTACAAATCGATTCACTTTAGACAATTATTTGTATTGTATCTTAATCCTAAGATGAATAGTTGGCATGTTGTCTTGACTTGTGTCTTTTGATGTACCAAAGGGTGACACCCACATCTTAATAGTGGTGTGCATGCCGGTACATTGGAAGCATGACTCTTGATAGCGTAGGCCTGTTATTCAAAGATATGGAATCCATAGCTCCTCTTTAGGAGTAGTGATATCCTCTTATATGCGATATCCTGTAATTAAAAAACTAGAGCGCTCAACCATTTGGATACATAGGTGTAACCGAATGGTATACTGTCTTTGGATGGTAAGTTTTCCGATGGTGAGATAATGGAACGTAAGATAAAAATAATCAGGAAGGTAAGACAGAACTTGTCCTTAAGCTGATTATGGATAATCCTATGGGGATACGATACACTATGATATGTCATGGAGACTTAGCTATACAGGCTTCGTAATTCTATATATTTTGAGAGTGCAGCTCCAAGCTTTTAGTGGAGTAGCGTTGGAATTGATAATTATGAAATATATATCTGGGATATTGGGTTTCGTAATTATTGAGAGCTTGAACTATATAGGTCCATTTAGTCCCCTTTGCTATCTCACAATATCCTGTAACGATACGGCGTGCTTTTTCAATAATTGATGACTTATGTCAGATTTATTAGATTGGTTGAAATTCGGAAGAATCAAATAATTCATGTTTGTTTATCGGTTGAATTAATTTTGTGACAAAATTAATTCAAGATAAACTTGTTGAATTATTGAGATCAGATAATTCTTGTCTGTTTATAGGTTGATTTAATTTTTTATTAAATTAGATCAAGATAAACTTGTAGAATTATTAGGAATTCATTTATTTTCTTAGAGATTATCTAGATAAAGTTGTTTTAATTAGATAACTTCTCTATTGGGTTATTTGAATTAAAACTAAGACTTTATCTTATAGAATCTCAAGTGGAAAATAAAAGATTCGCTAAGATTTTTTTGGGCAATTCGGCATGCCGATCCTCAAGTTCGGCCTGTCGATGGGAAAAGTTTGGCCTGCCAATGCATGATAAAAAGATCACGCCTTTTCACATGGATTTCATCAGATATTGATCCGAATTTGATACTAATTCAAATTTTTGAGACCTTATCTTATAAGAATTGACCCTAGACCCAACATCTATAAATAAGGAGTAATTCTCATAAGTTATTGAGATCAATTGAGAGATTAAGAGTGATACTCTGCTGATGAGAATCTGAAACTCCCTAAGAGCTCTTGTTCACAAATCACAAACATTAGCTTTGGGTTCTCTCAATTGGTTGGAAGGAGAGTCGCCTGGAGGAAGAGCTGTTCGTGTGAGCCCACACTCACTCCGATTGTGGATACAGAATAGCAAAGAAGACCAGTTGATTAAGATTCTTCAAAAACATTACTTCTCTTCACTGATTTCGTTCTTCGGCATTCAAAGGTTAGTAAGATCTGGTTAATTTATGCATATAGTGTGTCAAACTTGTGTTTTGGAAAATACTCTGATATAAAATTTTTAAAATTCTGCTACATACTATCTTTCCAACAGATATCACTACTCCTAAAAAGGAGATATGGATTTCATATCTATGAATAACAGGTCTACGCTATCTAGAGTCATGACTCCAATGTACCGGTATGCGTATCACTATTAAAATATGGGTGTCACTATTAGGTATATCAAAAAACAAAGTCAAGACAATGAGGACACTATTCATCTCAGAATTAAGATACAATACAAATGATTGTCTAAAGTGAATCGATTTACCAAGACCGAATTATTAATCCAAATCAATTCACTTTATGTCCCGATCCAACATATTGTCACTTATGACAATGTGCCAATGTTTCTATTCATGGAGTCCACCTCCAATGACCAAGACAAACCATCTCGCAATAGGGATATAGACGACATAATAATCTTTACATGAATAAAGCGCCCAACTCTATTCTCTCGATTGCAGATCTTATGTTTTAAACCGTCACCTTAAGAATCGTGTCTTCTACATAATCTGTCCATCATATGCCTAATTCTTACAGGTTTAGATCGACAGTTTCAGATTATTGTTTGCTTAACATACATTCAAGAAATATGAACGTAAAGAAGACAAGATCTGGTATATAAATTATGAATAAATTCTTTATTAATAAAAATGTCTCCAGAAACATATTACATTTTTACTCCTTAGGGCATACACATCTAACACCTTCTCCTCTCTTCATCCTTACTCTTCTCCATCCCTCCTACTTAATAAAGCCTAAACCATACGAAGAAAAAGGAAGGAAAAAAATAAAAAATCAAAAGCACATGCATGACACAATGCTTCTTCCAATTACCCAAACAAAAGCAAAGAAAGAGAAAAAGACAAAATAAAAGGTATCTAGGCAAACAAATGCAAGCAGCTATAAAATGAAATTCAAGCAAGCATGTAGAGGTTAATTGTGCCACATATATATATATATATATTTATATTTATATTTATAAGGAATGGATATATAGACACTAAGTATATGTTGAATCTTGATCGACTTTTAAGGTTGGTTGACCTTGCCATCATCAAAGAGAACGTTGTAAAAGAGAACTTGAAGCAAGGTTTGAATCTCACGATGATGAGGCTAGCCTCGAATAGTCACTTATACACTGTTTATGTTGTCCATATGTTGTTTGACTAGTCACTTTCTACAGTCATTGAAGTCACTTGAACAACATTCAGTAGTCACTTGCTTGAGCTGAGGGTGAAAGTTTCCAAGGCCCGACTCATGAACACTTAATTATTATCAAACTTATTGCAATAATCATAAAAGGTAGTGTTGTTTAATGGCTATGGATTTTAAATAGGATTAATTATGTTAATTGGGTTTAATTAGTGTGCCAAAAATTTAATTTATTTTTATTAGCACTTATTCTAAATTGCATAGCATATTTTCAGTTTTAAAGTATTTAAAAAAATTATGGTCATAAAATTTTAATTATAAAATTTTGTCATATTCACTTAATTATCATTTTGCCCCTTCTTTCCCTTAACCACCATTATGCCACTTCCTCACTTTAAACTTACTCTCTCTCTTTTGCTCTCTCACACCCACTTTCTCCCTTTCTCTAACAATCTAAAATTCTAGCACCAAACCACCTAAAGAAAACATAATTGTTTCCCCTCTTCGGCTATAAATCATCACCCAAAGCTAGCACTCAAGTTGTTCGAGTCCAAGCATTATGATCTTCAAAGTTTCAAGGTTAGTAAAACAATTCAGAAATCTATTTTTTCATCCTCTTTTCTCTAATTAAGATTACATAAAAACTTTAGTTTATTTCCATGTTTTAAATCTAGTTATACATCATATATTAGCATGCATGTTTATTTTATATGATTTTTATGTATTTTGATAAATCTATGGTTTTGATTCTAAAAATGTTAAAGTTTAGAATTTAGTTTGAATGTTGATGATCTGGGTATGATCTAAACCATGTATGCATGTTGAATTTGGATAAAATCTAATGGATTAAACTTGGATTTGAAGCTAGGTATTTGCATTTTTGAAGTTTTGGTTCAAATCTTAGATCTGTGAAGTTATGTTTAAAATTTAGGATTTTGTTTCAAAAAGGCTAGAGTTATTTTTTTTATGTTTTCTACTTGATTGGGGCTGGAAGTGTCAAAATAGGTTAGAATCGAGCTATACTTGATTTGGGCTCATGGGAGGAATTGGAACTTTTCCATCCCTATTAGACCGGCCAACTGGCTATTTGAATCTAGTAGGCCGATGTCAATAGATTGATGATCAACATCAATAGGCCAATCTAGGCAATTTGCCACGTGCTCCAGCAGGCCGATCCTCTATACCAACAAGTCAAAAAACTTGGCAAATAATGTAATTCTATGTATTTTTGTTTTATTTTCATGTTGTGATATATTTTAAACTATTTTAAACCAATTAAAAGACCATAATACAATTTGAACTCTATTTTTAGCATGCATCATGCTATTTTACCGATCACGTCACATTTTTCTTTTAAATACCTAAAGGCACACTAAGGAAGCGGGAAACATAATTAATGATTAGAAATATGTTATTATTCTAAATTAGATTAGGGTTAAACTTTAGAGTAATGATTCAGGTTCTTGAACATTGTGGAGTGTTTGTTGGATTAGAACTAAATTTGAAGTATACAATATTGGGTAACGCATATGGTGTTGGAAAACGATATGCAGTGGAATTTAAAAACTTTTTGAATCAAATTCTTTTTCAAATAACAAGTTTGGCATGCTAAGTACATAAATTAATAAAAAATAGTACATACCTTTATAGCAGGCTGAAGACTGTAGAAACACCGACTAGAGAAGAACGTTCCAAAAGAGCCTCAACCAACTGGTCTTCCCTTCTATTCTCTTTCCATGATTGGAATGTGGGTGGTTGCACATCGTAGAGTTTTTCCTCTAGTAACTCTCATTCAAACCACTTGTAAAAACCAAGAGCTAAGGTTCCAAAAGTTGAACAATAGCTTTCTGGGAGTTTCAGAGTTTATCTCACTAGAATACTCACTCTATACTTCTCAAGTGATCTGAGGAACAAAGAAAAATAGTTCTCTTTTTATAGTGGTTGTATTTAAGGTTAGTCCTTATCAGATACTACTTCAAAAGTTGAGTTTGGATCAGTTTCTGAGTAAAAACATATGAAACGTATTTTGTTGACTATCCAAGCATAGTCGACCACACCTTTGTAATGCAGTCGACCACTGTGTTATCACCCAGCAGCAAGACTCAGATTCAAACTCCTTAGACTTATCTGATTTACCCGATTTGAATCTAATGGATAAATCCTATCTTATTTGACCTAAATATCCTTTATTAAGCCTCAATTTTAATTTAAATAACCTAATAGAAAAGTTATATGATTAAAACAATCATATATAGATAAACCCATACAAATAAAATATATCCAAATAATTCAACATATTTATCTTGAATTAATTCACAAAAATAATTCAACCAATAAACGAACATTAATTATTAAATCCAATCTATCGAATTTCAACCAATCTAATAATTAATATAACTCACTAATATGTGGGAAAAATATATTGTATCGTTACAAGAATTATTACTAGCAAGCAAAGAGGACCTGATAGACATATAGAGATTAAGCTCTTATGATTATAAAATAACATAACCTAGATACATACACTTTATAATTATTAACTCTATCACTACTTCACTAAAAACTTAGAGCTGTACTCTTGAACTATATAACATTACGAAGCTCCAATAAGCTAATGAGAAATCATATGTGTAACATCCTCATAGGATATTTATAATCGACTTAAGGATAAATTCTGTTTTACCTTTCTAATTATTTTTATCTTATGTTTTATTATCTCATAATTGAAAAACTTACTATTCATAAATAGTAAACTATTCTGTTACACCTATGTGTCTAAGTAGTTGAGCACTCCAGTTTTCTAATTACAAAATAATACATATAAGAGAATATCATTAACTTTACAAAAGAAATATGAATTCAATATCTATGAATAACGAGTCTTCGTCAACCAAGAGTCATGTCTTCAGCATATCGATATGTGTTCCATCATTTCATTTAGGATGTCACTATTTAGTATATCAAAAGACACAATTCAAGAATACGAGCCTATTAATTCATTTCAAGATTAAGACATAACACATATAAATGTCTTAAGGGAATTGATTTAAACAAATAGAATTATTAATTAAATCAATTCAATTATATCGCCACCTATGACAATATACCAATGTTTCTACTCGTGGAGTCTTACTTTGATCACCAAGATAAGTCATCTCCTATTAGAGATGTAGACAACATAACAATCTTAACATGAATACAACACCCAACTTTATTCTCTTGATTGTGGATCTTATCATTTAGACTATCACCTTTAAGATTCATGTCTTCTGCATAATCTGTCCATCATATGCATGATCTTAAAGGTTTAGACTGACAGTCTTAGACTTTTATTCGCTTATCATATATTCAGCATAAATTAACATAAAGAGGACAATATTTGGTATATGAATAATAAATAAACTCTTCATTGATTAAATGTCTCCAAAAACTTTTTACATCATTTAATCCTTAGAGCACCTAGACTAACAATCTCTCACCTGCCCTAAATGAGTAAATGTGATATGTTACACATCCCCATAGCCACGATAAGCTATAATGTCCTTAGACGTGATCTAACATATTGCCACATTTTCACTTACCATGATGTCCTTCATTATGTGATACTTTCGATGTATATATTTACTCTTCTTGTAAAATCTTGGTTCCTTAGCATTAGCTATTGCTACAGTGTTATCACAATACAGTGACATTGACTTACTTATGTCAGAAACTACCTCAAGATCCCTAATGAACTTGTGGAGCCACACAGTTTCTTTCAAAGCTTCACTAGCTGCCACATACTTGGCCTTCATTGTTGAATCTATAGTGCAATCTTGCTTTACACTTCTCCAAACAATGGCACCTCCTCCTTGAGTAAACATAGAACCTAAAGTCAATCTTCTCGAATCTAGATAGGATTGGAAATCCAAGTCAGTGTATCTAAGATGTGCTAAATCCTATAACTATCAAAATAAAGATGGACGTCTCCCACTGTTTTAGCCAATACTAAGGAACCATCACCCATCCGAAGTGTGAAGTGCTCATGTAGCAAATTTCTCGTTTTCTTGTACCCCTGCAGAGAAAGATAAACATGATTAATGGCTCCAGAATCTATGAGCTAACTGTCACTTTATTCTTTGGGTAAAAAAGTATCAATAACCAAAAGTTCACACTTACCTCCTTTATATTGGAAGTCCTTGCAATTCTTGTTTATGTGTCCAACCTTCTCGCAGAAGAAACACTTTAGTTTTTTAGGATTCCTCTTCTTTTTCTTCTTATCCTTGCCTTTTTCCAAAATAGAAGACTTCTCGTTCTTAGCCTCTTGCTTCTTTCCATTCTCAGAATTAAAATTGGGATTCGATGCAACTGCTAAGTTTGCCTCACTACTAGGTGGAGCTTCCTTGATCAGATTCTCAAACTCCTTGAGTGTTTTATCAACTCAGTTAAGGTCACATCCTATCTATTGCTCAAATTATATAAAGCTTTAAATGGGATGAATTGCTTAGAAAGATTCTCAAAGACCATAGTCATCTATGATTCAATATCGATGTTAGCTCTATAGGTTAGAGCTTCAACGAGGTAACCCATGATTAACATTATATGCTCCTTCATAGGTGTCTCCAATCTCTGTTTGTAGTTAAGGAACTTTCAAAGAGCCCCTTGTCATTTTGTCAAGGCTTGGCCTCCAAACAAATCTTTAAGATTATCTAAGATCTGCCAAATAGTCTTATAATCTTCATGTTGAGCCTACAGCACATTGTTTATGCTAGCCTTAATGTAACAGTGGGCCTGATCATCGGCATCCCTCCAACGATCATATGCTTAGATTTGTTCATTAACGTAGGAGGATAAGGTATTGTTAGCACAGATTTTAGTTTCTCAAAGAAAAAGATAATATTCAGGTTATTTTTTCAATCATTATAGTTCTTACCAGTTAATGTGCTCTCATCAAGTATCAAAGATAAAAGTGTTTTAGATATTGATCTATAATAAAGAATCATGTATCAAACATAAGCAAACATTCAACAACAATTTAGTAAGATAACATAAGCAAGTAAGCATACAAGGCGTTTATGTGTCAAATTTTGAAGAAATAACAATCTTATAATGATAATCTCCAACTCAGAATTCAACAAGTCGCCTAGGGGAGACTTGCCAAGTTCAATTAGGAACACGGATCTCCTTCGATTAGTATGTGCCATCCAAGACCAGTCTGATCCAGCATATACTAATAATTGCTTTCTTTGGCCATTAATTTTATTAACAGAGCTCCTACGGGAGGTTAAAAAAATTAATCTTGAGAGTATAACCATTGTTTCAACTACTTTATCCATGATTTATAATCGCACCTAGGGGTGTACAACAAAGAATCATGCTAAAAAAAATTATCCTTTCAGAGATCCAACCCGGTACATGATGCAATCCTTTCCTAGGAGTCAGAATCACCATATGTTACCTATGGACCAATGATGGAGGTCTTAGGTCTTCTCTTCAAAAACCTTCTCCCATTTAATATTTTAAAAATCAAGGTTTTATGTTAACATGCATGAATAATTTTTAATGAGCGGCACTCCTTATTCTACATAGCATGTTATTAACATACATGGCAAACCATATTATAATGCAGATAAACAATGCAACAAGCTAAGTTAAAAACAATATAATAAAGAACCGTAATATTATGGTTCTATTCTAGAGAAAAGAAAATAAAGATTACAAAAGATCAATTGAAACTATGTCATTTCTTCATCTTGTATCCTTCTTCATGTGGCGTTCGTCTTCAATTTTTCAATCCCATATAGATCAAAAATTTATTTTTCTGGTTATCATAAAATTTGATGTTTGTCAAAATTATCTCCAAAAACAAAAATAAAAACTATACTAAAAAATGCATTGTTTTAAAAACAATTCTACCTACTGTCGGCCTATCGATCTAGGACCATCGACCTATCAATGTAGGGTAACTAGCATGCCGACTGACGCTAAACTAGCCTTCTTCCAAACTTTTTGTAAAAACTAATTTTTAAGCAGTTTTTAATTATTTTTCAACAATTTAAAAAACATTAAAATTTATAAACACAGAAAAACACACATAGAACTGCAATCATCTCTATCTTCTAGATTTGTCTTCACTTCGAACAATAATTTTAATACAAATTTTACAAATCAAAATTAAAATAATAAATCCTAGACGGTGATGATTGACAGCCATCTAATTACATGAAAAATCTAGATACACGTTCTAACCTGTAAGGAACCATAACAAGTAAAATTAATTAATTAATATAATAATTAAAACAAAAATTTAATTAATCACAATTAATTAATAAACATTTACCACATAATCTCATGACAACATTTAATTATGTAGAAATCTTAGAGTGCCAATTCTTTAAGAAAAATATAATTCAAGCATATGAGAGAATAAGATCACATAATTTATGTACATAGCATGATCACAAACCTGTAAAATTAATGTAAAACCATGGCTCCGTTACCAATTATTAAAAGAATTTTAAAAAATTTTAAATCAAAGTCTTTTTCAAATAACAATTTTGACATGTTAAATACAAAAATCAATAAAATATCTTACATACCTCTTTAGTAGACCAAAGATTGTAGAAATACCGACTAGAGAAGAACGTTCCAAAAAAGCCTCAACCAATTGGTCTTCCTTGTTATTCTCTTTCCATGATTGGAATGCAGGTGGTTGCACATCGTATAGTTTTTCCTCCGATGGCTCTCCTTCTAACTACTTGAGAAAACCAAGAGCTAAGGTTCCAAATGTTGAATAATAGCTCTCTGGAAGTTTTAGAATTTCTCTTACTAGAATACTCATTCAATACTTTTCAAATGATCATGGGAACAAAGAAAAATAGTTCACTTTTTATAGTGGTCGGATTCAATGTTAGTCCTTATCAAATTCGGCTTTAAAATTGTTCAAGAGTGCAGCTCTAAGCTTTTAGTAGAGTAGCGTTGAGTTGATGATTATAAAATATATATATCTAGGATATGTTATTTTATAATTATAGGAGCTTGATCTATCTATGTCTATTAGGTCCCATGTGCTAGCTTGTAATAATTCTTATAACAATACGACATGTTTTTCCTACGTATTAGTGATTTATGTTAATTATTCGATTAACTGAAATTCGATAGATTGGATTTAATAATTCATGTTAGTTTATTAGTTGAATTAATTTTTTAAATTAATTCAAAATAAACATGTTGAATTATTTGGATATATTTTATTTGTATGGGTTTATAAGTATATGACTATTTTAATCAAATAACTTCTCTATTTGGTTATTTGAATTAAAATTAAGGCCATATAAAGATATCCAAGTTAAATAAGATAGGATTTATCTAATTAGTTCAAATTGGGTGAATTAGATAAGTTTAAGGAGCTCGAATCTAAGTCTAGCTGCTGGGCCGTGACACAGCGGTCAACCACATTACAAAGGCGTGGTCAATCGTGCTTGGATAATCATCAAAATACGTTTCATGCATTTTTACTTAGAAATTATGAAGCTCCAATAAGCTAATCGCCCATGATAAATCAAAATGTATAGCATCCTCATAGGATATTCATAATTGGCTTAAGGATAAATTTCATTTTACCTTTCCGATTATTTTTATCTTACGTTCCATTATCACACCATTAGAATACTTACTATCCATAAATAGTATACCATTTGTTTACACCTATGTATCCAAATGGTTAAGCACTTCAGTCTTCCAATTACAAGATAATGCCTATAAGAGAATATCATTAACTCTACAAAAGAGCTACGGATTCTATATCAATGAATAATGAGTCTATGTCAATCAAGAGTTATGTTTTCAATGTACCAATATGCGTACTATCATCTAATTTAGGATGTCATCCTTTGGTACATCAAAAGACACAAGTCAAGAATACAGCCTATTAATTTATTTCAGGATTAAGACATAACACATATGACTGTCTAAAGTGAATTGATTTAAACAAATGGAATTATTAATTATATCAATTAAACTTTTTGTCATAATCTAATATATCGTCACCTATGGCAATATACCGATGTTTCTACTCGTAGAGTTTACTCTGATGACCAAGATAAGTCATCTCCTATTAAGGATATAGACAATATAATGATCTTAACATGAATAAAATGTACAACTTTATTCCTTCGATTACGTACCTTATTTTTTAGACTATCACTTTTAATATTCATGTTTTCCGTATAATTTATCCATCATATGCGCGATCTTAAAGGTTTAGACTGAAAGTCCTAGATTTTTATTTGCTTATTATATATTCAACATAAATAAACATAATGAGGACAATATTTGATATATAAATAATAAATAAACTCTTTATTGATTAAATGTCTTTAAAAACTTATCACATTATTTAATCCTTAAGGCTCCTAGTCTAACATGTTAATTATAATTTTTGCCAAGTCCGCTTATTCCGATTTAAACTTATGGTTTATTTTATTTATTCTTAACCTAATTTGGTGTTTCAAACTTAATTTTAATTAATTATTTTAATAAACTCGCCACGTTATGGTCCCGGTGTTGGATCGTTACAAGTTGTCTTGGATGAATTTTGTTTGAGTATGACAGGGTTACTTATATTGTAATAATTGTTGGTAAGCAAGAAGAACAACTGAAACTTAAAACAAGAGAGGAAACAAAAGGAGGGAGACAAAATTGGTCTTTCAATAAAATAGATAAAAGTAGAATAGAAATACAAGTCCAAAAGAAAGTTGGACAAAAACACAAAATCCGACAACGAAAGGGAATTTTTTTTCCCGTATATTTCTAGCTTGCTCATTTATTTTTTTTGTTTTTCTAAACATTTTTTTTTTGTTGAATCCTCTACTTCTTGATGGAAATTATAATCTCTGTAAAAAACAAAAATTGTAGCTCTTTGCCTTTTACTTTAACTCTTTTCAAATAAAAACTGGCAATACTTTCCCATGCACCTTTTTTCGTTTCTTTCCTTCAAATTTTCCTTTTTTTCTTCGCCTCTCAAATTACCGACCATATCAACCAACAATTTGAGTGAAATTATTGTTGATTTTGTTAAAAGAAAATTAGGTTGGCATTTTATACAGTAGGGAGAAAACATTTTTTAAATTAACAAAAGGAAGACAAGTTTTCACTTCATGGAAGAACTCAGAGGACCCTGCCCCGGGCCTATTCTCTCTTCAGCTAGAACCGAGTGACAACTCGTTTCGCCTTCTATGGAATAGGTCTAAGACCTATTGGACTAGTGGACCTTGGAATGGACAGTATTTTAGCTCACTCCAAGAGATGAGGCTCCTTTTTTTTTTCTGCTTTCAAAATAATACTCACAAACAAAGAAGAAAACTCGAAAGCCCGTAAAATTTTTGGCTTGAAATTGAATTTTATAGCATTCAAACAATAATAATTTCTCATGATCTTAAGTTTCTTTTCCATTCCTTTATTGCTTTCTTAAAAAAAAAAAAACGCAGTGTTTCTTCAATCCCACATATTAATACACCAGCACTTTACTTAAAAGAAAAGTAAACCTGAATGTAAAGAAACCTTTGTTTAGCGAAAACAGATAGGATAGATATTTTATTCTTTTTGGAAGTATTTTTATTTTAACTGTGAGATTATCTTTTCAGCTATCCAATATATGATTAATAGGTTTTAGTTTCCCTTTAAAAAAAGTAGTTTTACATTATGAGTGCTGTTAATTAATCAGTAAGTTAAAAAATTAATCTAATAATTAAAATAACGATGCCTTTTAACCACGAAAAATTGCATGTCTAATATATTATTATTATGTTTTCTTTTTTTTTTACAAAAGAAAAGAAAAGAAAAGAAAAAGACAGCTGGCTAAGAAATCTGTACACGTGGAGAGACACGTAGGCCGAAAAGATCCAAAAGAATTCTAAACGTACGAAAGGCCTTTGTGGCTGAGAGCATCCTGCCTAGACACTCTCAGCCAATCAGAATCCTCTGTTCTCCTCAATACTCATCTCTTCCTTGCCACGTGTTCTCCTCACCTCCACCCCTTCCCCCTTTTTCATATTTTCTTCCAAAAAAAATAAATTGACAATAAAATTAAAAACAAATCTGATGCTTCATATTCCTCACACGCGCGCACACACACAAGCACACACTGTCTTCTTCTTTATCGTCTTCTTCGCTTCGAACTCCATATTCAAGCTTTCTCTCTCTTCTCTCTCTCTCTATGTATCTCTCTGTCTGTTCTATGCTATGAAATCTAGGTTCAAGCTTTGATTTTGTTGGAGTTGCTGTCGTTAATGGCTTCTTCTATAGCTATACCGGAGCTCAACTTTCTCTCTCCACAATCAACGCTGAGGCGTTTTTTTTCTCTCTCTAGAAATTCTCGTTCCAGGATTTTTCTCTCGAGGAATCGCGGTGGAGATTTTCGTCTGAGGTCGCGGATCAGAGCGGCAAAGGAAGACGGGGGCGTGGTGGTCGAGGAGAGAGAGAGGAAGTTGATCGGGAGTGGTAATGGAGCTGCGACTGCGAGCACTAGCGGTAACGGCTGCGCTCTTAACGGTTCGGTGGAGAGGCACTCCAGTGGCGGAGTGAGTGTGGTGGAGAGCGGGAACGGGGCAAGCAATGGGAGCTTGGTGAAGTACGTGAACGGAAATGGCATGGCGGCGGCGGAAGTGGCGACGGAGGTAAGAGATGCGGAGGCGAAGGAGAAAGGGAGGAAGAAGAGGATCGAGGAAATTGGGAAAGAAGATGCGTGGTTTAAGCGAAGCGGATCAGAAAAGGTCGAGGTATGAGTATGCGATGTTTAGTTAGTATGCACTTGGCTTCTATCAAGTCAAATATTTTCTTTGTTCTTTTAATTGATGTGGAAATTCTGTTAATAGTTTTGTGCTATTTGAAACGTCGCAAAAGTTTGATTCTGTTGTTTGTAGAACTGAGGCGTTTAATGCAGTAGTTTTGATGTCTGAAAGTAATGTTGGGCGTAGGGTTTAATTAGTTATGTTTGTTCAATTCAAGTTGAGGATTTCTTATCTTTTTTATACCACAACTAGGACTCAAGGTCGTAGCAGTAAAGTATTAGAAGTAAGTAGTTAAAGCTTTTCAGAATTTCAGTGAATGCCTTGAGTAAGAGATTATACTGACTGATACAGGAATATATTGAAAACAAAGTGTTGGAGAGGATAAATGAATTACCTACTGAAAAACATTGTTGTCGGTTTGTGCTTGTGGAGGAAGAATCTACTTTATATCCAATTCTGAAGAGGTGACATTTCACATGTTGCTGTTATAGTCCTTCTGGCCCTTGTTGACTATTTATAGCACGAAGTATAGAGTATTCTGTGTGTGTGCATACTGCAGTAACAGAATTGTGGCTATATTTGGTTTTTGCAGGTTTCTGTTGCATCTGGTGGCCGTTGGAGTAGATTTAAAACTTACTCAACAGTCCAAAGGACCGTAGAAATATGGGGATTCGTTTTAACATTCATCTTTAAGGCTTGGTTGAACAATCAGAAATTTACTTATCGAGGTCGTTACTTCTATTAGTTGGCAAATGATGATGAAGTTGAATATCTTTTTTGGGCTTTGGCTCACTGTTGCAATGTTACTTGATTCTGATTCTGTCGGTGTTCTTTAAACGTATCATATGTGATTAATGAATTCAATTACTAAATTGGCTTCCAAACAATTAATGAAAAGTTGGCCTCAAAATAAAAAAGGATAACTGTGAATGGGAAGGATCCCTTTAGGAACATGATTGGTGGTGGTGTTTTGGTTGCATTCCCATTGCTGGTTTTTTATTACTTATCAACCACTGCACTTGGTTTTGTTGCATCTTTTCATCCCTTGCTATTAGCGTATAGGTAAAAATAATAAAAATATAAATTTTCAGGAGGAATGACAGAGGAGAAGAAAGTCTTAAGGCGAAAGGCTCTTGCCAAGTGGCTTAAGGAAAGTATTTTAAGATTAGGTCCAACGTTCATCAAAATTGGCCAGCAGTTCTCCACAAGGGTGGACATTCTTGCTCAAGAATATGTTGATCAATTGTCTGAACTTCAGGTTGGTAAAATTTGGCCTTTTTTTCCTAGAAGTGTGAATGCTTGCTTTGAAGATGTTTCCAATCACTTTTTAACACCATAAATGGAATAAGACATCTGTTGGAAAAAGAGTACATTGCAGAATTTTAAAATTTTTAATAAGAGCATTTTCCGAAACACAAGTTAGATATCCTATCTACATAAATTAATGACAGATCTTACTAACCTTTTGTATATCGAACTGGGCTCGAATCTGTGTAGAGAAGAACGTTACAGAAGAGTCTCAACCAACTTGTCTTTTTTGGTATTTTCTATCCACGATTGGAGTGTGTGTGGTCAAACGTCATACAGCTCTTCCTACGGTGACTCTCTTTCCAACCACTTGAGAAGACCTAGAGCTAAGGTTCTTGATGCTGAACAATAGCTCTCAAGGAGTTTCAGAGTTTCGCAAACTAGAGTACCCACTCTATGCTTCTCAATTAATCTAAATGACTGAGAAAATTTATCCCCTATTTATAGTGGTCGAATCCAAAGTCAATCCCTATCAGATAAAGCCTCAAAATTTGAATTTGGATCAACTTTTGATGAAAAAAGCATCTAAAACGTGTATACCGATTATCGCATGATCGGTAGGCTGAACTTACTCTATCAGCAGGCCGAACTATCAATTGGCCTGCAAACTTGCAATAATCTAGATCCGCGAGAATATCTTATTTTCCACTGGAGATTTATAGATAGAGTCTCAGTTTTAATTCAAATAACCTAATAGAATAGTCATATCTAGATAATCTCATAAAAAATGAAATATTATTCAAATAATTAAATATGTTTATCTTGAATTAATTTATAAATTTAGTTCAATTGATAAACTAACATGAATTATCCAATTTATCAGATTTCAACCAATCTAATAATTTAACATTAGTCACTAATATGTAGGAAAAATAAACCGTATCGTTACATGATTTATTATAAGCTAGCAAAGGGTACCCGATGGACATATACAGTTCAAGCTCCTATAATTATAAAATACAATATCCCATATGTATATTTTATAATTATCAACTTTAATGATACTCTAATAAAAGCTTAGAGTTGCACTCTCGAACAATGTAAAATTACGAAGCTTCAAGTATGCTAACCGTACATGACATATTATAATGTGTCACATCTCTGTAGAATATTTATAATTAGCTTAAGGATAAATTCTGTTTTACCCTCTCAATTATTTTTATCTTGCATTCCATTATCACATCATTGAAATGCATACTATATATAGATAGTATATCATTCGGTTATACTTATATATCCAAATGGTTGAACGCTCCAGTATTCTAATTATTGGATAATGAATATGAGAAAATATCATTAATTTTATAAAAAAAGCTATTGATTCCATATCTATGAATAATGAGTTCACATGAATCAAGTGACATGTCTCCAACGTACTAGTATGAGTACCATTATTAAGTTAGGATGTTACTCTTTGATACATCAAAAGACATAAGTCAAGAATACGGACCCAATAGTCATTTCAAGGTTAAGACGCAACACATATGATTGTCTAAAGTGAATTGATTTGCATAAACGGAATTATTAACCAAATCAATTCAACTTTTATATCCCTGATCCAATACAGCATTACCTATGACAATTCACCAATGTTTATACTCACGGAGTCTCATTTCAACGACCAAGATAAGCCATCTCTCGTTAGTGATATAGACAACATAATAATCTTAGTATGAATGAAGCGCCCAACTTTATTCCCTCGATAGTAGATCTCATGATTTAGACCATCACTTTTAAGATTGTGTCTTTTGTATAATTTGTCCATCATATGTACGATTCTTAAAAGTTTAGATCGACAGTATTAGACTTTTGTTTGCCTATTATACATTCATCAAATACGAGCATAAAGAGGCAACATTCGGTATATAAATAGTAAATAAACTCTTTATTGATAAAATATTTTCAAAAACATATTACAACATTTTACTCTTTAGGGCATCATGTGTAACAATATCATCTAGTTCAATTATCAGGAAAATAGATTGCTTTAGGTATTCAGCTGTTTGTTCATATTCGTTTTGTTATTTGATCATATGTTGTAGAAAACTTATGTAATAAAAGGGGCCTTTGTTTCAATGGTTTTTGGAGTTTGAACTCAAGTTTTCATTTGAGTAGGTGTTTAATAAAATTTGAGACCCATTTTGAACCTTTGAAAAGACAACTTGAACCCAACATTAGACTAAATTTCAAGTTTTACTCCCCCTATTTTCAGCAATTCCGAACTCAGTTTCAATTCAAAAAGTTCAAACTTTCCATCTCAAACCAAAAAAGTTCAAACCACCATGCTTTGAAGCCATGAACCAAACAGACCCAAAGATTATCATTCTTTGTATGTCCTTTGTTAGATTATTAGTTTTTCTAGAAGTGAAAAACGTAGGTTTCTCGGACGAACTCTTTTAAATTGCAACTTCTTCGAGTTATAGTTTATCTACTTTTCGATTAAGACATTTAAAAATTTCTGTTTTATTTGTAGGATCAAGTTCCTCCTTTCCCATCTGAGACAGCTGTTTCTATCATCGAAGAAGAGCTAGGAGCTCCTGTAAATGAAATTTTTGACAAATTTGACCATGAACCAATAGCTGCTGCAAGTCTTGGTAATCTTGAATGCACAATCTTCTTCTAGTTGCAACAAGGGAATGAACACGAATATTTGTGCTTGACATACTAAAAGATGGATGACATATTGGACTTCGCATCTTTCTTTATGCAGGTCAGGTCCATCGTGCAAGACTGAAGGGAGAGGAAGTTGTTGTTAAAGTACAAAGGCCTGGACTTAAGGATCTTTTTGATATTGATTTAAAAAATCTAAGGGTTAGTTTCTTTGTTGGCTCAGTTCGTATTATAATTGCTTCAATGCTTTTTATGCTCATGGGAGTATCATAACCCTCCTATCATGGTTTAATTTTCTTGTGAATTTATTTTTACTATCTAACGTCAGTTTCCATTGTCTTGGGAAACTTGAGGATTTTCATTAGATTAACTTTTCTTTTTGCCAATGCTAGTGTACCATATGTCAATGCATATGTTGGTTGTTTGCGCATGTTTTACTTGCATACACGCATCGCAAAAGCTGTTAAAATTCTGACTTGCATTTGCAACTTTGGAATCGTGTTTACATTTTTACCAGGTAATTGCAGAATACCTCCAAAAGATTGACCCAAAATCGGATGGTGCAAAGAGGGATTGGGTTGCTATTTATGATGAATGTGCCTCAGTTTTGTACCAGGTAGTAACATTTTTCTTTTGTTTTATTTTTGTCACATTAAAGAGTTAGCCAAGACACAATTGACTCTTATTTAGCTTGTGTTGCTGAAAGTTGTACTGATTATCCAAAAAAGAAAAGAAGTGGTACTATTAAGTGACTTGTATTATCCAATCAAGCTTGTCTAACGTTGTTCTGTCTGATAACCACTTCATTTTCCCATTACATTACTTTAAACATGATTTTCCTTTTAGCTATCCTAATGTAAAATATCTATTAACATTGTAAACATTCAGGAGATTGATTACACCAAGGAAGCTGCCAACGCAGAACTATTTGCAAGCAACTTCAAGAACATGGACTATGTAAAAGTCCCAGCAATACTGTGGGAGTACACCACGCCACAGGTTTTACTTTTAGCAATTATGAATTTTCAATATGCTACTTTGTAATTTTTTCTTCTAATATGTGCCCTTTTTCCATTGTCATTTGTAGGTTCTGACAATGGAGTATGTCCCAGGGATCAAAATAAATAAGATCAAAGCTTTAGATCAATTGGGTGTTGATCGGAAAAGGTCAATCTGATAATGTTTGTTATTTGTCTTTGTTGATATTATTCATATATGATATCAGTTCATCTGACTGCATTTTTGAAAATTTTTTTTTCTTGGTGCGTTTAGTGATGGTCTTTAATTCTGCAGGTTGGGTAGATATGCTGTTGAATCTTACTTGGAACAAATCCTATCTCATGGTTTTTTCCATGCTGACCCTGTAAGTTTTTTGTATTTTTATCTTGTAGTAGCATGTTTCAAGATGATTTTCTGTTTGATGGCACAATATTGGTGATTGTGGTGGAAAATGGGATGAAATTCTTGGTGAGTGGCATTAATGAGAGTTGAAGAAGTTGCAATAATATTGATGATACCATGTGTACTTAGGGAAACGGCATAATTCTTGACTGAAGTAGTGGTTACTCTTTATGTGGTGCTCTCTTTGATTTTTGCAGTCATTATATTGCTACAACAATTAGGAAATTTTCATTTTGGAGTTTTGTTTTCTGCTTTTCTCTTGACTTAAACATGAATACTTGCTGATTTATTTAACATGGTGTCGTTATTACCGTAGTTGTTCCAACAGGTATCTTGTATACATTTTTTGAAAATTTTCCCTTCTCGCATTTCCTGAAATATGATGTATTACTTTCACATCGTGATGCAAATTTAGTTTATTCTTCATGCAGCATCCTGGGAATATTGCTGTTGACGATGTCAATGGTGGAAGGTTGATCTTTTATGATTTTGGAATGATGGGAAGGTATCTCACTGGCCTTGAGGTATTTAAGTTTCTTTTGTGCTTTCCTTTTCTAACGTATTTTGTTTGAATACTTTTCAGTATCAGTCCAAACATCAGAGAAGGTTTGTTGGAAGTATTCTACGGAGTCTATGAGAAGGATCCAGATAAGGTAACTGTTTCTTCAATAATTGTGGTTCATACTCATGCTTAGACATCCTGAACAGCAATCGGCAATGTCAACGGTGTTTTATGATTCCTTAACTATGAAATCTTTTACATGAGTGCAGGTCCTCCAGGCAATGATACAAATGGGTGTTCTTGTGCCTACTGGAGATATGACAGCTGTCAGACGAACGGCACTATTCTTCCTTAATAGGTAACTGAAGAAAAGATTGCAGAAAATTTTGTTGTGCTCCTTTTTGTCCTAGTTCATATATCCAGTCTTTCTTTCTTTCTTTCTTTATCTCACTAATACACACACATACAGAGACATGCCTCTCTCTTTTTTTTTTAATAAATTACGAATTTGCAGTTTAACTCAAAAGCTCTGCTCACCTTGGCTGTCTCACCCCCACCTTGGTCAATTGACCAAAAGTCCTTGCAAAACTCAACATACTTCGAAAATGAATCTTTCATTTAGTCATAGATAATAGGATGCAAGTCTTATGTTTTTCTAAATTATCTCTCATAACAACGCTTCAGTAAGACAGTAACCATCAATGAGACTGTTATGTCATGTCTACGTCTATATGTAAAGCGAGATAATTTGCGATTTCAGGATTTTATAGACAATACGGTATCTTTTGTTTGGACTATAAATGATATGACTCGCTGCCTGTTCTTCCCCGATTTTATAAGTATGATTCTTATATAAGCACTCTAAAAACTAGAAACAGATAACTTATGTAGTTTGGCAGGATAATAGATGGACGAATTAACAACTACTTATTTGCTGATGGTAAATTCATAAATCTTTTTTGCAGTTTTGAAGAGCGTCTTGCTGCACAGAGAAAAGAGAGGGAAATGGCAACAACTGAACTTGGATTTAAAAAGCCATTGACAAAAGAGGAAAAGATAATGAAGAAAAAGGAACGCTTGGCTGCAATTGGTAATTCACTAGTGTAATTTTGTACTTGTGATAAAGATTTTGAACTTGTTGACTAGACAATGTAGTAGCAATATATAAATTTAGATTCCGAATGACTGGTTGATTATTTTTGGTTGCCACTTGTCAGACCTATATGTAACTTGTCAAGGTACTTTGGGGAAGTCATAAGTAGAAGTTGGTTTTAAATGTTTGAATGTAAAATTCTTAAATGCTTAGCCATATGGCTAAGGTTGAAAACCAAAGAAGTAATTAACTCTCTCTTCTTCTTCGAAGTTATGTATCTGAATTGCTGAGTATCACATTGGTTGTTTTTGCTCTTTTTTTTTTCTTTTTGCAAATTTTTTTATTATGTATAAGATGACACAGCCTATTGCATCTGGCCAACATGAGATGCTTCCTACTGAGTATTGTATTCTTTTTGACAGGGGAAGATTTATTAGCAATTGCTGCGGATCAGCCCTTCCGATTTCCTGCTACTTTTACATTTGTTGTCCGAGCATTTTCAGGTAATACTACATTAATTGGTCTCGTAGATGTTTACAATGCATGCAAATTTGAACCCCTTTTTTATACTTTTATTTTCCCTGCAGTATTGGATGGCATTGGGAAGGGCCTTGATCCTAGATTTGATATTACTGAGATTGCCAAACCGTGAGTGGCCTTGGCTTTACGATGGGTTTGAAATTATAGTCATTGTGCAATCCGAGGTTTGGATATGATGTATAACTGACTAGTCTTGCATGCTTTATTTTGTAGCTATGCACTGGAATTGCTGAAGTTTCGGGAAGCCGGAGTGGAAGTCATATTAAAGGCAAACTTGAATTATTTTACCTTTACAATGTGATCTGCAAAATTTTAACTGTGGAACTATCTTAATATAAAATATTAAATGTGGTTCCTATATTTATATTGATCTTACGAATGTTGTAGGACGTAAGGAAAAGATGGAATAGGCAATCTCAGGCTTTTTACAACTTATTTAGACAGGCTGATAGAGTTGAAAAGCTTGCTGAAATTATCGAAAGACTGGTACGAGCTGCGTACTAGAGTTTGTTTTTCTATGTTTATGACAAGAGTGGTTCAAATACTTAGGCAACAATTTTTGCAGGAACAAGGTGATCTCAAGCTTAGAGTTAGGGCACTGGAATCTGAGAGGGCATTTCAACGTGTTGCAACTGTTCAGAAGACCATTGGAAATGTGAGTACCTCGTGGAATTATATTATCTAACTTGTATACTTTGCTGAATATGTTTCAGTTTAGTATGATCTTGTAAAGGAAAAGTTT
This sequence comes from Artocarpus heterophyllus, assembly GCA_025403435.1. Classification (NCBI taxonomy): domain Eukaryota; kingdom Viridiplantae; phylum Streptophyta; class Magnoliopsida; order Rosales; family Moraceae; genus Artocarpus; species Artocarpus heterophyllus. Next base: position 7,526,814 of record CM046327.1, on the reverse strand, counting down.
TCGTCTCTGTATTTGAGTTCTGTCAAAAAAGTTTTGAAGTGTAAATGGAAATTATGCTTGTCACTACCATTTAAAACTGAAAACAAAGTGACAAAAGGGGCCTAATTGTTTATTTACGTTCTGGAATATGTGAAAGACTACCATTAAACATTAAAGATAGAGTTCCATACGTGGATAGGGAATGAAGTTCTTATGGAAGATTAGATACTTCTTGGAACTAAATGGAAGAGTCAAGAGACTTGAATTGCGTGTGTATCAGCTGCCTGTTCCCTGGTTTAACTTGAAACTTAATAGGGGTAGCTAATAGGTTTATTGTTTGAGAGTGGTAGAGAACATGAGAAAAGAACCATTTGATTGAGGCCTTCTTGCGTTACGTATAACGTATTTGCTGTCGTAAATGCTTGAATATCTTGAATACACAAGGTTTGCTACAACATTATCTCATTTGCCTTTGTCTTTAATTAACAGGCAGTTGCGGCAGGAAGCCTAGTAAACCTTGCAACAATTTTGTATATCAATTCAATGCGAGTAAGTTATCCACTTGTTTTTGCAATGTTTCTTTTGTACTCCTGGGAAGCTTTACTGCACGTTTGGTTCTGTAGTTAAAATTTATTTTGATTGTTCAGGTCCCCGCCATCGGTGCTTATGTCTTTTGCACGTTTTTCGGTTTTCAAGTTCTCGTTGGCCTCATAAAGGTCAAGAAGTTGGATGAGCGGGAAAGATTAATAACAGGAACTGCTTAATTGGTAAGTGAATCGTGTCTTACATACTATTATTGGTATTTTGTTATCTCTAGTCTTTATTCATATAGTATGGCATGCTGTCAAATCTTTATTGATCAACTTATGATCTCATCGTTTTTTTAAATTAATTTATTTATTTATTTATTTTCATTTCAGTTATCGGGAATATCTCAGATTACAAGTGGATAGCAACTTATTACTACAAGTTAACCATTTAACTGGAACAAAGCGGGACACTGAAGATACTCTTATTATGGTTCCTCGGCATAAATTATACTCCAGAACTTGCACCTCGCCAGTTTGTTGATGAGGACGTCCGACACCGAACACCTGGCAATTACTTTCAAAGCTCATTTTTGAAACTTTTGGTGTAAATACTTTAGGCATTTTCCGGTACCATTTTGTTGTAGCTGCCAAGTAAATGTCTGTTTCTTCAATATGCACCTGACTGATTAATGTCACATTTGGCAGCTCGTAGCTGTGGCCATTGCTGTAGAGTTTTTTTTTTTTTGTAACTATTCTGTGGCTGTGGGACTGGCATCATGTGGCCTTTCGTGTGATTTAGTAGGGTGGGGCCTCCTCTGTAATATCCTTGTGTATTGCTGTGACATATATATAGAGTTTTAAATTTCAATTTAAAAAAAATTTGCTTGTGAATAATACTATCTATCCAAATCGGAACTTGAAACTTTTCTACTGCTGCCTTCAAATTCAGCTTCATATTTTGTCTCCTCGCAGGACCTTTCAGATGTCATCTTTTTTTCCTTTCACCTTTTCCGTTTTCTGATTCAATTGAAGTAGAGCTATCCAGAGAATGTCTTCATTTTGCATGTGATATTCCGTCCTTCTGTTGTTCCCATTTGCTGTAAAGGTGAGAAACCTTTTTTTTTTTTTTTTTCCCTCTTTGCGTTATGTATGCAGCAATAGAAACACAGTACTGAGATGATCTTTTGTCGTTTGTGTTCCTGGGCTGGTTATTGTCCCGCTGCGCATTTTTGCACTGTATAGGCACATTTCGAAGCAGAGAAGGTTTTTCTCTTGGGATTGATGCCCCACGTTAGCTTAATTTTTATTTTTTTATGCAGCCGGCCTCTATTTTCACTTGTTGCATTTTTTCACAACTTGGCACCTTTTGCTCACAATTAAATTCCGAGTATGTTTCGCTGCTCTACAGCACGTTCCTCTCTCTCCTGATCCACATGGTCAATTGTTTCTCTACCCTTTTGTTTCTCTTTTGCAATTCGTGTTCAGCTTCTTGGCATACTCGTGTAAAATAGATTAAAATGGACTTTTCGATGCGGTAGTGCATACATAAAATCGTAAAATTTGATCAAAATTATTATTTTTTTATAAATCTAATAGTTAAAGTACAATACTTATTGATGAGAATTTTTTTCATTCTTACCAAAAAACTTACCCAATTAAATATTAAAAAATTACAAAAGACACAATCGAGAAAGTGTGACTTGCATCCTAATAGGAAGCAAAATGGTAAATAACTGTAGTTTTGAATAGGAAGTAATAGCTGACCACCTCCCAACTATGTCGATTTGACGCTGAGATAAAAATTTTCACTCAATCACAGTTACTATAGCGACGTTTGTTTTTGTTTTTAAAATTTTTAGAAATATTTTTGCACATATTTTGAGGCAAAAATTTTAAAAACTCTCAGCATAATTTTTTAAAAATTTTTATTTTTTAAACAAAAACATTTTCACTTATTTTAAAAACAATACTAAACGACCCTGTAACTTTCACTTGTTTCTTTCAATCTTTGTTTAATGGACATGTTTCTTCCTATTAAGGCACATTGCATCACACCTTTTTCTGATGTATCTACAGTCCAATAACGATTTCATTTATCAAAACTATTTAAACTTTTTTTTAGCCGCCCATCATCTAATGGTTCAAAATTAGGATGTATGTATATCATCCATGTTCCTTTTCCTGATCAGGGTTGATCAGAAAATGGAGGGAAAAGATCAGGGTTGATCACTGTTTTTTGTTTGGATGATTCTATTCACACCCTCATTTTACTATTTATAGTCCCTCTAAATAAATTTTCAGATTACAGAAAACTCTTGAATAAAATGACAAAAAAAAAAAGGATAACTATGATTGACCTAATTACATAATTGAATAAATAGAAACTAAAGATACCATCTTTTTCTTTCCACACACACCTATATGTTATCTCTTTAAATAAGAAATCTTCTAATGCATAAATCCTTTTATAACAAAACTCTAATTTTCACTATTCAATGATTATTCTAAAAAATCATATGGAAGTACATCAAATTTTCTTTATTATTCACCACAATTATTCCTTACTTTTTTTCTTTTCTTTTCTTTAGTTTCGCTTTTCTCCAAATAATCAATGCAATAACAAGTGCATGTTTAGATAACTTAATAAATGAAATAATAATTAAATAATATTTTTTAAAGATATAATTAGTTGATATGATATTTTTCTAAAAAGTGTAGTAAATATATATATTTTTTAATTTAAAAATTTCCTTTATGCATGAAAATGCTTCATGTCTAAAGTTTAAACAAAAAAATAGAGATAGAGAAATTATGAAAAATAATGAAATAATGAAAAATAAAATGGTGGGTGTGAAAATAAAAATAAAGTTAAAAGAATTAATAATCTTAAGGGTAGTTTTGAAACTATAAAGGATGCAATAATTAAATTTAATTATTTCAAAATTATTGGAAGTGCATTTGAAAAGGGTGCAAACAGAAAATAAATGTCAAGTAGAACGTCAGTAAAGTGCAATGACACAATATATAAGACGGTATTGAAGAGGCCACATGAAAGTCCAAACACATTAAAATCTCATACATAACGTGCAACATGTAGTGTTGCCATATTTGGCACTCTTGGCATCCGTTCAAGATTGTAGAAAATAGTAAATAGCCTTCGGACTTGTTGAGATGCATCTTATTACGTATTTGCGACTGAAAAAAAAAGAAAGGAAATAGTATTTTTAATTGATATATTGGGGGTCAGAAATAGGTCCAAATCCATTCTCCATTTGTTTAAGGAGGATGTAATTGTAAACCGTGGTTTTTCTGGACAAATTGAAGGTCTTTGTAATCTTGTTATTAGAGTTACATTCACTATCCTGCTTAATAGAGATGCAATTTTTTTGTCACTACATTACATGTTAACATGGGTTGGTGCAAAGTGCCTTTTGATTAAAATTTAACACTTAGTTGTTAATTTCAATAAAAGTTGTGTAAGATGAAAATTTTCAAAAGAGAAAGAAAGATTCAAAATCCAAAACTTGCCCGGTGAGTAAGTGTAATAATGGATATGTTTCATGGAGTGTGGGCTAAAATCTATTGGTCAAGTGGGTGTTATTTATACATAAAAGTTGATATTAACATTTATAAATATTTTAAGGGAAGTGATTCAAATGGTCATTATATTGACTTTATATAAATGTAAATCGGGTTAAAAACAAATCATCACCAATACGTTCTTGAGAGAGAGAGAGGCAGAGACAGAGACTCTTTCACAACTATAGTAATACTCGATCGTAAAGACACATGTAAAGTACCAAACTCCAAGCTAGAAAAGCATTTTCTATCCTATAGTTTTCTATTAAGTTTTTTCTATTCTAATTTGATTTTGAACAAACAAAAATAAATAAAGAACAAATGAATAAATTATGCAACTCGATAGAATATATATATGTTAAACAAAGGCGTTACTAGTAGAGATCAAGAATACGTATGTGATGCTCAATATTCTCACATACTTGTTAGCTAATGAATTGTATGATTTCATGACATTAATTGCTTTATACAATGTTTCATAATCATTTAAGATGTGTTTGATTATATTAATAGCTTAAATCATTTTCAAAAGTACGTTTTCATACAATTTCATCTAAATGGATAGCTAAATGACTTGGGATTTCCTAAAGATAGATCTGATTTAGAAAAAAAAAACAAAAAAATGGATTCTAATGGTGTTTGATATACAATTATAATGGAGGAGTTGAAATTAAGAGTTCAACGGTGGTTTTAAGACTATTTATGCTGAAAATGCTATTTTATGTGAAGTGAAGTTATGTATGTATTCAGAATAATGATTAAAGGAGACTTTATGACAAATAAGGAATTTTGTAGAATGTTATTAAAAATGATACAAGATCTCTTATAAGAGGATGATATGTATTTTAGTGGTAAGTTTACCTTGAAACCCTAAATAAGTGACCTTTTTCGGTATTCAAGTTTATATACTCAATTAGGGTTTGAACAAGTTGGGAATTGAGTAAGGAATCATGTTATCCAATGTTTAAGTGTATTTGAAAGAGATTTAGAAAATTTGGTAAAGTTTTGGAGAAAAACTATCAAAATTTAAAAAATAGTATTTTTTGTATACCGAAATTTCGATATGAGCGAATACAGCTAAGATAGTAAGTCAAATGGGTGGCTATGACCTAGCTTTTAATTGGGGTTATATGTGAGTGTTTTATACACAAACTAGCTAGTGAATAAACTCCAAAAAGAGACACTAATTAGCCTACTATGAGAATGCTTAAGTGTTAAGCAATTTGAGGTGTGTGTGTGGTACTTTAAAAGCAATTAGCAAGTAGGTAAGCTCATTTCAGCCCATTTTCTCTCGAGTTTGACCATCCACTTAAAGAAAACTCCATTTTCAACTAGGGTTCAAGAAGATAAGCCCATCTCCAAGTGTCTTTGTCACGCCCCGGAGTACGTGAGGTGACGTGGCGATTGATTAAATTAATTTAATAGAGTTTTTGTTAAAAATTTTCAGTTTGAGGAATTAATTAGTTTTATTAAAAATATGCCATACAACTTAAAACTTTGATCAATTATTTAAATAGTAAAAACAGATAAGAAGGAAATAGAAGAAATAAAATAATAGAGAGAGCAAAGAGGGTACGTGTTGGGTCCCACCGGGCCCACAACGTGTGCACACATATAATACCGATAATAAATTATTACAGTCACAGTCCAACATGAAAAATAAAATTTAAATAATACATGCCTTGATTTACTACAGCTACTAACCTACTCAAAATCCTCTATTGCTTGCGAATCCGGATAGCGGACTCTCCGTCGTCTTAAGCTAGGTTTCACCTAACGGGAAAAAGGGGGTTGAAAACAAGTAAAAAGTGAGCGAAAGGCTCAATAGGACTATGTTTTAAAACAAATAAACAATTTAAACATGAAATTTACCTTTCAGGGAAGTGATTAGAAGAACAGGGTTAAATAAATAAATTCGTTTAAATAAATCTTATAAAAAATAGTCCATCCAGAGAGTACTTTTTTCTCCTTTCTGGGCAAAACATATTTATCACCACCGAAATAGCCCAGCTGGGTTTCAGGACCTGCCCCTAAGGTCGCTCACTACACAACCTGATCTCTGCTTATAGCATCATGCCCTTATGTGTATTTATTATTATTTAAATTTCATGTTACCGAGTATTCTCAATTACATCTATTATTCGATTCATTATGATCATACAATTCTTGACAAGTAATGAAAATGGTTATGAAGCTCATCTAAACCGTTCCTTAAAATTCATTCTAAAGAAAAATCATTTTGAAAGAAATTATTATGTGGCCAAAAGCCGCTTTTTAAAGACATTTAAAACATTATATCATTTGTTGTAAACATTTTAAAATAAAATCCTTTAAGGCCAAAATCATTTAAAACTTGGCTACCAAGAAAGGGGTAGAAGTCCTACCTCAATACTCGTGGCAGTGTCTCACACCATAGTCCCGGTCCGCTACACTTTGGCTTCGTGGAATCTCGAACAACCTTAAACATAAACTAAGCTCATCAATTTCTAGCTTAGGATATTTTACATTACTAACCTATCTCATGGTGTCCTAGTGTGCCATTTACTTTGCAAAATCATACTATAAAGTTTAAATTCTCAATCGGAGTTTAAACAAGTAAGAACGGGTAAAAAATGACAAATCTTCACTATGCCCGGTCGGCCTGCTGGTCCCCTTGGTTCG